>PVLD010013388.1:0-56265 GCA_004027595.1 Dinomys branickii | reverse complement strand
CCACTCAGGTGTTCCTCCCTGGGTGGAGCTCCTTCCCCCCTCACAAAACCCGTTGGGGCCCCTAAGTAGGTCTTCCCACCCGGGAGATCCCGCAGTCCTTAAAGCTGCTTTGATGTCTCTCGCTGGGCTGAGCTTCTTCCCGATTCGGGAAAAACCGGTTAGAGCGCGCACTTAACTCACCCTGTGATCATGCAGACAGGAGTGCCGTTCAGATGTTTTTCCCTGGATGGAGATTTTCCCCGACTCAGAAATCCCGCCGGCTGGTCGCTGTTGCTCCAGTTCGCGCAGCGCTGGCTGCGGGGGTGGGGTTCTGAGCGGGATCCCAGAGTGCTGCCCGGTTTGGCGCAGTTTGTCCCAGTAGCGCATTCTCTGTCGGGTTCAGGAGCTGAAGCTGTTCTTCCCTCCGCACTCACTCTCTCGGCTGGCCGTCTTCTTCCCGGAAGTTCTTATTTCTGTCTTCATATTGCTATATTTCATTGTTTGGGTGGTAATCCTCTGGGAGGTTCTCTCTCTGCTGCCTACCCGGTCGCCATCTTCCCGGAAGTCTCCTTTTGTTGTTAATTTCCAATTACATTGTACTGTGGTCAGATAATGTGCATGGGATAATTTCAGTTCTTTTGCATTTAGATAGGTATGCTCTATGGGCAAGAATGTGGTCTATTTTAGAGAGAGCTCTGTGTGCAGCTGAGAAGAACGTGTATTCTGATGTTTTGGGGGTAGAACACTGTATACATCTACTAAGTCCATTTGTTTGCAGCTTTGGTTCAGATATGTTATTTCTTTGCTGATTATTTGTCCAGTTGACCTAGCTCTTTGTGTCAAAGGGGTGTTCAGGTACCTTATCACAATAGTGTTATTAATTATAAGGGTTTTCATGTCTGTTAAGATTTGTCTTACGTAGTTTGGTGCTCCAATATTTGGTGCATACATGTTTAGGATTGTTATCTCATCCTCTTGCAGTTTTCCTCTCACAAGTATGTGGTGACCTTTCAGTTGTTCTTGGTTTGAAGTTTGCATTGTCTGCCAACATAATAGCTACTCCAGCTTTTTCTGGGTTCCTGTTGCATGGAGGATTTCTAACCTTTGACTTTCAGTCTGGATTCCATTTTGAGTAAAATGTGTTCCCTGTCTATAGCATATTGTTGGATTTTGTTTCTGAATTCACTCTGCCAGTCTGTTTCTTTTGACTGCTGAATTGGCACCATTTTACATTTACATTTATGGTTATAACCAATATGTGTTGGCTTATCACTGTCATATTATTTACTTGCTGTTGGTTTCTTACTTTGCCTGTTTAGTTGCTTGGTCTTCTTGAGCATTCCTTTCTATTGTTGTTCTTGAAATAGTGTTCATTTTCTTCTCTGTCTAGAATGTCTTTTAGTACTTTTTATAATGATGGTTTGGCACTCACGAGGTTCTTCAGTTCTCTTTGTTGTGGAAATGTTTTATTTCTCCGTTAAACTTGAAGGATAGTAGGATACATTAATTTTGGTTGGAAGCTATTTTAGGACCTGTGATACTTCACACAAAGCTCTTCTCGATTGGATGGTTTGTGTTGAGAAGTCTGCTGTGATTTTGATGGGCTTTCCTTTATAGGTGATCTTTTTCTTTTCTCTAGCAGCTTTTAATATTCTGTTCTTTTGCTGGAGATCTGGGATCTTGATTATTATGTCTCAGTGTAGTTTTATTATGGTTATGACTAGTATGAGTTCTATATGCCTCATTTACCTGTATCTCAGGTTCTGTTTCCATGCTTGGGAAATTTTCTGCTATTATTTCTGCAAATATTTTTATGTTATTTGTGTCACCTTCTGCTGTTTCATTGACTCCTGTTAGTATGACATTATTTCTCTCTGCCTTATTTTGCAGCTGTTGAATTGATTTTTCCTGGATCACTGTTGATTTTAAGAGGTTCTTCCTTTCACGATCATTAACTGCTATGCTGTCTTTAAGATCTGAAATTCTATCTTTGGCTTATTTGCAAGCTTTCAGTGGAAGTTTTTATTTCCTAGAAATCTCTTTGAGTCTGTTTCATGCATTGTAATTCATTCCTATATTGCTCATGTAATGTTTACATCTGTTGCCTTTGTTAATCTATTTTTTATCTGTTCTCTAGATGTGTGGAGCATTTCTTTCATTATTATTGCCATTTCATTTTTTGTCTGAGAGATTATGTCTGATCTGATCTCTTCTATGGCTTGATGGAGTTGTTTCTTTACTTCCACTGCAATAATTTCAGCAATTTCAGGTGTGTGTTTACCAAGTTCTCCTATGTCGATGTCTCCTGGACTTGTTCTAAGGGGTTGTGGAGCTCTGAGATTGCGTTTTTGCCCTTTGCCTTGTCATGTTTGATGCCAGAGGCAGAATGTTCAGTCTCCTTCTCTGGCCGTTCAGTAAAGGTCACTAGCAGCCCTAGTTTTCCTGGTAGTCAGGCCTGCTGCTCAGTGTCTGCTGAGATCCACTGCTTAGTCTGAGGTCTTCTGGTAGGTGAAGTGTACCTAGTTCTTACAGGTCTCAGACACGAACTGTGATGTTAGTTGATGACACATGGGCTGATCCAGTGACCCGTTGCAGTTGAGGGCACGTGTATGACCCAGAAACTGGTTGCACTGGTGGCACAATCCCAGACCAGTGGTCCTATGACCCCAGGTAGTTCAGGATACAGGCAAAATCCAGACACGAACTGCAGGGCCAATGGTTTGTGGACCACCTGATTCTGTGTCTCCAGTCAGTTCAGGAAGTGCATAGGACCAGACATGGGTTGTACCAACAGCAATCACAGACTGCCTGTGTCTGCAACCTCCAGGTCAGGGTGCAAGTGAAGCCCAGACCAGAACCTCGGTGCCACCAGCTTGTGGAGTGCCCACTCCCATACCTCACTTAGCACTGGGCACCTTCAGGGAGGGCCCATGCAGGAACCCCAGTGAGAGTTGTTCACAGGCCGTCTGAGTGAGGATCTCCTGTCTGCGCCAGGCGCAAGGAAGGCGGAGACTCAGACTGTAAAGGTGGCAGAGTCGTGGGTCACCCGCTCTGCCCCCAGGAAGTGGATGGGAAATACCTGGTTCTCTAAGTTGCGTTCAGCTGGGAACCGTGCTGTCAGAGGGTTGCGGCCTGCCTGATTGTGCTTCTTCAGTCAGTTCAGGCCACGTATGGAAGCCAGGTGTGGGCTGCACCAACAGCAGCGATCACAGACTGACTGTGTGTGTGTGACCTCCAGGGGGTCAAGGTGCAAGTGAAGCCCTGACCTGAGCTGTTGTGGTGCCAGGGGCTCATGGAGCACCTGTTCCTGTACCTCACTCAGCGCTGGGCATGCGAAGGAAGCCCCCCCCCGCCCCCAACCCTGGTGAGAGCACTTTCAGGTCTTCTGAGTGAGGATCTTCTGTCTGCACCAGGTGCAAGGAGCCTATTGCTTTTCAGTTTAAGATCTAGGAACTTCAGTCACTGCATGAACCTGCCTTTTCATATTAACTTCATGGTTGCATATTGTGAAAATAGTATAACTAAATCTGACTTTGTAGGCCTTTTGCTGGTTATGGGGGAGAGTTCTTGTCATATTGGCTAAATAATGAAAATAAATTTATAGTTAGTTTTTCTTTTTTGGTGGTGGGAGTGCATCCAGGGCCTTGCTCATGGTAATCACACATTTATCACTGGGCCACCCCCCTACCTTTTCTTCCCACTCTTGTCAGTTCACAAGATCCCTGGGAGAAGAAAATGTGGAGAAAATTCTTTGCATCAAAATCCCCTTTAAAAGGCTGGGTGTTGGGTACACACCAGTAATACTAGCATACTGAGGCATGAGGATCGCTGTGGTCCAAGGCCAGCCTAAATTACAGTTAGACCCTGTCTCATAAAGCCAAAACAACACCCCCCCCCCCAAAAAAAAGCAAGAAACAAAAAGCCTCATTAAAGTTCATTTATCCTAACTCTAGCATAGTTCATCTTTCAGCTAAACTCCAAGGAAGGGAATGGTAGTCTCAAGTAGGCTGCTTTCAGGTTTTCCGGACATTCTGGTCAGATAAAATTTCATGTGGTCCAAAAAGAAATTGCTGTTGTATCTGAATTAATTTGGACCACTGTATTGAAGGTTTGTTTTGGGCAAAAAAGAATTTGGGATCACCTTTGTGAACTCCTGCTGGAACTGCATTTGGTTCTGTTTTGCTAGTGTGTTTGCAGCATAGGAAACACATTCACCCAGGGAGTTGGTCCACGTTGGTAACCCAGCGTTCTGTTTAACCCACTCCCCCTTCCGTCCCTGCTCCTTCCCTCTGTCTCTAAGTCCCCTCCCCCACTTGCGTTCTTAGCTCATATTTAGGACATACAGTGTTCACGTTCATTGTGGATATGTGCTGTCTGTGTGTGGTAACATCTTAAGTCTTACTTCCCCTTTGCCCAGGACTCCTGGACCCCTCCCATGTGTGGAAGATCAGCTAGTTTCTTATGTCCGTCTTTGCTCTTTGCTTGTGCTTCACCTTACTTAGATAAGAGACACCATACAGCATTGAAGCTTATGTGTCTGATTTCTTTCACTCAACAGTGTATTTTCGAGGTGCGTCCATTTTCCCACAGGTGTCTCGTCTATACTTCCTCATAACCAAGTAGTGTTCCGGGGTGTGCAGGCAGCGTGTTTTCTTCATCTGTTCAACTGTTGCCGCTCACGGGCGGCTTCCAGTGCAGGATTTAGCGATCAGGAATCGTGCTGCTAGAAGCGGGGGTGTGCATGCATCTTAGATGTCTTTCCTGTTTTGGGAGGAAACCTAGAAGGGGACTAACAGGGTCCAATGGGCTTTCTAGCTTGAGTTCTTTGCGTACTGTCCCACTGACTTCCATCCTGGGCGTTCCAGCTTACATTCCCACCCACCCCTCACTGCACTGCAGCTGGCCAGGGTTTATTATTTGACTTGTTGATGAGGAAATCTTAGCATTGCTTTACTTTGCATTTCTCTAATAACCAGAAATGTTAACCATTTCTTCATATGTTTGTTTCTGAGAAGTGTCTATTCATTTCACTTGCCCATTTGTTGACTAGGTCTTTCGGAAGATCAAAGTTTTTGAGTTCTTTATATATAAACCTGTGTCTGAGGAATAGGCGCCAGATTTGTTTCTTGTTGTGTAAGTTGTCCCTTCACTGTACTTATTACTTTCCTTGCTATATAGAAGCTTTCTAATATGACACAATCCTATTTATTGATGTTGCTGTTATTGTGCAGTAGGAGCTCTGTTCAGAAAGACCTTCCCTGCACCTGTGACTTCGAGCGTTTCACCTATTTTATCCCCCAAGTGGAAGTTCAGAGTTTCTGTTTTGATTTTTAGGTCTTTGACCCCTTTTGGTTTTTGTTTAGTACATGGGGGGAAATACGGGTACAGCCCCAGTCTTCTGCACATCGATAGCCAATTCTAGCACCACTTGTCAAACAGGCCATCTTTCTTCTAACTTAAGTTTTTGGGCCCTGTGTTGGGGGATGTTTCTGCATCCTGTGTTGAGTCACCTGTCTGTTTTGGTGCCAGGTTTCGTTTTTTAATCACTGTTGCTTTATAGTATACCGTGGAAGTCTGACACTGTGATGCCTCCTGCTTTGTTCTTGTTTCCCAAGGTTGCTTTTACTATCCTGGGTTTCTGTTTCCATATGATTTTAGAATTGTTTGCTCTAGCTCTGTGAGGAATGCTGTTGGCATTTTGATTGGAATTGCATTCAATCTATATCATTTTTGGGAGTGTGGCCATTTTGATAAAACTGGTCTTACCTGTCCAGGAGCAGGGGACATCTTTCCATTTTCAGATCTCTCCTTTATCAGAGTACTTTTCAGAGTAATTTTCATTGTAGACGTCTTTGACTTCTTTGGTTAGGTTAATTTCTAGGGATTTAATTTTTCTAGATACTTTTGTGAATGGCATTTTCATAATATCTGTCTCATTGAGTTTATTGATTTTTGTACCTTAATTTTTTATTTTAAAAATTTAAAAATTGATGAAACAACAATGAAGACAAAATCAAAACAGCACAAATATAACAAAAGTGATTCATGACCTCAAAACAAAATGTTAGGGATTTACAGTGGTTGCTACATTACATACTGTTAATCTTCAACGAAGTTGCTCAGTCCACCAGACGTAAGAATGCAAGATTGATCAAACAATCAAAGACAGTAACAAGTAAAACAATAAAAAAAACCCAAAAAAAGCAAAAAAGAAAAAAAATATTGGAAATGATGCAGAGCTGTACCAGACAAGATGGTGGGAGCTCAACAATGGCTCTTATACTGCATATTGTTTTCAGATCAGTCATTCTGATTACCAAGTTCAAGCGTGCAAAATTGGTCAAGAAAAAAGAAAATTTTAAGTATTGACTGTTCCTTTCAATAAGCCACAGACATCACTATTCCAGCTCTCCTTCTATATACATATAAATTTTGTTTTTCATTTTAAAGAGAAGAAAAAAGCCCAAAATAACAGAAACAAATACATAAAAAAACAGCATAGAGAGCAATAAAAATGACATAGCATTTCAAAACATGGTGACAGGATATTAACAGTGGTTATTATATTACATAATGTCATCTGTAAATGGTTGCACATACAACCAGGTGTAGGCATGCAGGATTCATCAAACAATTACACATTAACTATTCCTTGCAATAAACCAACAGATATTACTAGTACAATTAGCCTAGCTATCTTCTGTGTACCTACACATATTTTTTCCCTCTTCCTTCTTTCTTTTTCCTCTCCCGTCCTTCATCCCATTGTGTGTTAACTTTGTCTCCTACTACATTGCTGAAATTGGTTATTCTAAGAGGTTTTTTGGGTGGAATTCTGTGGATCTTCTATGTAGAATATCATGTCCTGTACATAGCCCTTTTATTTCTTTCTCTTGCTTGGTTGCTCTGGCTAATGTTTCAAGTACTGTGTTGAATAGAAGTGGTGATAATGGACATCCTTGTCTTGCTCCTAATTTTAGAGGGAATACTATCACTTTTTCCCATTTAATTTGATATTGACTGTTGGTTCATCATAAATAGCTTTTATAGTTTTTAGCATACTCACATATGGTTCTTCTATGCTTGTTTTTTTCAGGGTTTTTATTATGAAGGGGTGTTGGATTTTGTTGAAAGACTTTTCATATCTATTGATATGATCATATGGTTTTTGTCCTTGCTTCTGTTTATATGGTGTATTACATTTATTGATTTGCATATGTTGGAATATCCTGGCAGCTGAGGATGTGTTCCATTCTGTATCATAGTATCTTGTTGAATGTTTTTGTTTCTGTATTCATTAAGGAGACTGGCCTGTAGTTTTCTTTTTCTTTTTGGGGTCTTTTGGGACCAGAATGAGGCATGACACTCCTAGTTGAGCAGCTTGAATATGACTGTCCCATCAGGTACTTTGTACCACTGGTTTGAAAAATGTCTCTAATCACTTTTATTGGTCTTTTTACTAATAAAATTAATAAAGTCTATAAATGGATGAATTAGTTGCTTGAATTTTAATACTGTCCCAACATAAATATTAATACTATTTGTAACAATTAAAATTATCACACTAATAATACATTTATGTCATTGAATTTATATTTGTGAATTTCTTTAGAAAATAATGCATAAAGGCAGCTGATTTGTGGAGTGCACAGAACATCATAATGTTTCTGGCTTTTTTTTTGAAATTGAAAAAAAAATTATTGAAGATCTGAAAAACAATTCCTAAAAGATTGACTTTTTCAGAAAACTGTAGCTACACAATGCAGTGCCTCTGTTATGTTAAAACGTGCTTTAGATACAAATATAAAAACCATGAAACAGTTTACCATTCTTCAACAATTTGAACAAAGATAAAACGCCTAAGGAACACCATGGATGCCTTGCAAAGGACAGGCTCTTTAAGCACTGTTAAAAAAAAAAAAAAGCACAGATGGCTGAGTGTGTTGAGTTATATACATAGAATTGGATCTTTGGCACTAGGAATCAGCATTTTGTCATGTGGCATTAACATGCATTATAAAAGTGCATAGTGTCAAAGAACTAGAACCACCAGCATTCGAAAGTAGCTTTGTCAACTAGGCAATAAAACACTCTGCCCCGTGTCTCTCTGTTGTCCATCACTAGTAGCAAGTTTGAAATGAAACAAAAAGAAAAAAAGAGCTGAAACCCCATTTTTTGTTTAAAATCAAACAAAACAAACATCAACTCTGTTATACACTAACATCTTCAAAGTACATCATTCATACAAGAGAAAGACTAGGAACAAAAAACATGTGGACAGAGATTGAAACACAGAGGAGGGTGCCTCACACTGCTCCCCGATGCTGCTTAGGAGGGGCCGCTTCACAGTCCGTGGCACTAAACAAAGTTGCTGAATTCTTTGCCAGATGCTTGAGGAAATCACAAAGCTAATTCAGTAATAAAGCAAGGCTTTTGTCATCCAGAGGTGTATAGGCCACCATTGCTCCAATTGGTACAAATAATCTCAGTAGATGTGGTGCCCTGTACACCCAGGACGTGGGCATGTCAGTGATCGCAAGGATCTCGGCATAGTGTAGTCTCTCGGATGTGTAGAGGAGCTGAGTGCCCAGCATCACATTGAAGTATTGTTTTGCCTCATTAATGGCATTCTTATTATCTGTGTTTCCTTGAGATTTCTTATCATTTGCATAGTCCTCTAGAATGGAGTCCACATTCTTCTTGGCAGGAAGATAAAAGGGCTGTTTCTGCCTGGTAATTAGGTCCCAGTCATCAACAAGCCATGGTTTTAGCTCTTCAAGGATCAGTGTCCATAAACTGAGTCCTCAGCTTTCTGGAATCCGCTGACCCCAATTTTAATTCCAACTGCTGTAATATAAAGTGTTCTACTTGTTTGTCCTTTATGGCAACCTTTACACACTTTGCTTCATAAAGAAGAGGCCCGTGAAAGCACAGTACTTGTTCACCCTCTTGAAATTTGGGCTTCAGGCCCTGCTTGGGCTCCATATATAAGTGATTCGCCCCCTCCTCCTCTCACCACCGATGACTACCACCTCCTACTCTCTACCCCACCCGAGCTTGTATCCATTTTTGGCTTTTTTTATGGCTGTGGTGGTATCCATTTTTTCAGATAATTTTTGATGACACTTTCTACATTGCTTGCCTGCATTTCTTGCTGACCCAAAATAACCTGTTATAAAATGTTTTCTTTGAGTAATTTGCACCCACGGCATTTCTTCACAGGTTAATAGCTTATCAATAATTCTCTAAATTTTAACATGGAAATCTTATAAGTAACCCATTGCTGATGCATATAATACACATTTACAATGGCTATACTACAAATTAGTTGTATTACAGTTTTTACACGACCTTAATGTTTTCCTTAAGGAACTGTAATATGATGATATCTGTCTACTAAATCAACTGCCTTGTCTGTATTATTGTGCCACTGGTGTCTAAGATGCCCACTGGGGCAGTCAGTCCAAATCAGAACTGCACAGACAGAAGTGAGACGAGAGTTCCGGCCCATCACACATCTGTTAGTTGGAGAGTTGCACTGCTTGTCGTGTGATCACGGCAGCCTCACCAGGATCACCTTGGCTGTTTTCGACCCAGCCTCGGACTTCCTTCTGTCAGCTTGCAGGCAGCTTCTGTTGCTGTCCCTGTTTCTGGCTTGGGAGCTGCTGCTCCCTGGGGTGATGGTGGAACTGGCAGCAGGTTCACTAGCAAGCAAGGGACCAGCTCACATGCACCCTGCCAGGTCCTTGCGGGGGATCTGCAGATGTGCTCACACTCAGCTGTGGAGACTGCAGGAGCATCAGCTAGTCGTTCTTCAGCAGGAGTGCAGGATCCTTGGGGCCTGAGTGGGGCCGTGGGGTCCAGAGTCCCTGTTTGCTGCCGTTCACCCTCCCCTGCCCAGGGTGCATGTGGCACCCCTTGTCCTTGGGCAGTGCTGGTGGGGTCTGCAGGAAGTGGCGGCACTCTCGGGTGCAGAGCCGAGGTTCCCAGTTGCTGTTTATCCTCTTTCTGTCCAAGGTGGGGGTGTGGAGCTCCTCTTCCCTCACTGAGAGCTGTTGAGGTCTTGCCAGTTCAGTGTTCCTGGTGTTTGGATTAGTGGGCTGTATCGAAGGGGCCGGTGCGTTGTCGTCAGATCCAGGAGCTCAGTCTCTGCAGGGCTCCTTCCCACCCTCCAGCTATTCCCAGTGCTCCCATTGGAACTGGGCTGCAGGTGGAGCCGGAGAAATGCGGTTTCCTCATCCAGGCTCCAGGTCCTAGAGTCGGCCCGCCTGGGCCATCCTCCAGCTCCTGCTGGAACCCTGGGTGTAAGACTTGTCGTCAGTGCAGGCTACCCTCAGTTTTGATCCCTCTTCGGTCTTGCGTCCTCCAGTCAGCCCTGTTGGAATTGGAACTGAAGTTTTGACCTGCCCTAAGAGTAGCTTTGAAACAACATCTTAATTTGTTCCAAAATAATTGTGTTTAAGGAATACTTGGGATTGGTTTTCCCCTAGCTGTTTTTGGTGGACTTCTTAAAATCACTATGTCAGAAAAAAATGTAGTATGTTCTTTAAAAATATGAGCAGCTTGCTTACAAAAAGGCTACTGTAAATTAAACACTTACGTTCTTTTTTTTTTTTTTTTTTTTTTTGCGGTACTGGGGATCAAACTCAGCACCCTGCGCCTGTTAGGCAGGCGCTTATTCCACTGAGCTATATCCCCAGCCCCCTAAACACTTACGTTCTTTTTTCATTCAAGCACCAAGGACGTTTTTATTTGGTGGAGAAACAGTGAAGAGGGAGATGTCCTGCTTTTCTGTGGCAGGTCGGCGTGAGTGTTGATGGGAGGGGGCATTTCGTCTTGATGTGGATGTGATTCTGACCTCTGCTTCTGCCATTTCTATCTCGGCTGCCTTCTCTGTTCACTGCTTGCTTGTGGTGTGAGAAGCGCAGGCCTGTGAAGGTATAAACAGTTCCAAGCCTCGTGAGTGGGAGACAGACTCACTGCTGAGAAGTGTGGCTTTAGGGAAGAGCGTAACTAAAGGAATCCTTCAAGGAAAGGCACCAGTTCTGGGGGTTATATGTAGGTTTTCTAACAGATTCTGTGCTTGAGCTGGGGGCGGAGTTGCTGGTTGAGCGCTCCCTGGCCTGCGTGAGGCCCTCGGTTTGACTCTCACTGCTGTAAAGTAAGTGAAGGAGAAGCAGAAGGAGGAAAAACAAACAGGAACCCGTGAACACCTGCTTCCGTCTCCTCTGTGCTGGGTGCATGTCCTCCCTTCTCCAGCATCAGCAGTTCGCTTCCGGCTGCCGACGGCCAGCACTGGCTGATGACTCCTGAGCTTTCCTGCTGGCTTCCCCGGTTACTGCTAAGTTACCTTCGCACATCCCATTCACACCTTTGCCGCTCCCCGACCCACCGCCTCACCAGTGCGTTCCTTTCCCAGTCCTGCCCCATTGTAGCTCATGGCTTCTTTTCACCATCAGTCATGAAGGCTGACACCTGATCATTATTTACCAACTAGTTTCCCGTGCTGTCACCAAGTTCATTCCCAATGTTTTCAGTTTCTAGAAACAGCCTTATTGTGTGCCAGGTCCTGGGTTAGGCTTTCTGTATCCACTGTCACCACTCTGTGCAGTAGGTTACATTGTTTATTTTTCATACCACAATATATGGGCTAGGCCCACACAGTTTAATTGATGTGCTATTCAAATACAAGGAAATATTGGATCAGGGAAACTGAATGACTTTAAAAACCAGTGTCTTTCCATGAAGCCTGCTTTCCCCTGGTGTATAGAGAGTGTCCTTGCCAGTTTTATACCCAACTGCTTGTTCTTCTAGGATATTCTACTTTCTTTAAGGGGATATAGCTCAGCAGGACAGTGCCCGCCTGGCAAGCACAAGGTCCTGAGTTCAATTCTTACAAGGGTGTGTTATGCCAACTGTGCGTGAAGGTCTCTGGCCCTGTGAGCTGGTCCTGTGCCTCTATGCCTCTATGCCCTTGCGCACACTGGCTTCCTTCAGCTTATCTTTCTGCACTCCCGGCTGCCTGACAAGCTCCTGTTCAAGTGCCTTTGCAGAGAACATTGCCGTGTAGCCTCCTTCACCACCACCACCACCATCTCCAGGACACCACTACACGTGTCATTTGGTTAAGGTGGTTATTCTATGTTCCTGATTGGGATGTGAGGGTGACACATTAATCTTTTAAATTTTGTTAGTCTTAATTTTAATTGGAGCTACTAAAAATACCCTGTCCTTTTTTTGGTACTGGCAATGAAACTCATGCTTGCCAGGCAGGCACTGTGCCACTGCGCTATATCCCTGGGCCAAACACTCTTGTCTTTGTAAGACACACACCATAATTTGTACTCATTCTGAAGGGAGCTGTGACTGTGGAGGTGGTCTTCTAAAGCTGGTCATACCTGGTTTATTTGTGCATATATATAGGGTAAACATTTGTCCTTATGTTAGGCTCTGTGGCAGGTGGTTGAGATAGAGGGAAGCACCGTAGGGAGAAAAGCAGAGGGATTTAAATAAAGGCAGCATTGTTCTAGAGGTAGGATCAGGAGGGAAATACACCAGTGAGTTGGGATCGTGCAAATTTGTAATAATAGCATCTGACTGAGTGAAAGGTTTTGGTAGGGTCTAGCAAAGTGCTTGCCACTTGATAGAAAGTCAGTTAATATTCATTTAATTAAGTGAAGGAACAATATAGCATTACTGAAGGAATAAAAAGTGTAAATTTAGGTGTTAGAATGCAACGCCTTTGCTTTTATACTGACAAACTTACAACCTTCAAGATACAATTCAGAAAACCAAACCATTTCTTGGTAATCTGCACAAATTCTTTCCTTGAGCAGGCATTTTGTAATCAGCTTGAAAATATGTGGCCACTGTATGTTATGGTAGCTCTGTGTATGATACATTTTTTCTGTTGTAATTTTTAAAAGCTTAGAACTCCTAGAACTGCATTTTGTTCTGTGTTAATGAAATATCCCTCAAAGTGGGATTCTTCAGATATTCTTGCTAATGAAATGTTTGTGAAGAGTGCTTTTTCTCCGTTACGTTTGTGTTACTGTATTACCCTCCCAGTGTAACTCGCCCTTACCCCTTACCCTCCGCACCTCTTTTGTTTTTGCAGTATCTCTTGCTCCTCCTCCTCCTTCCATCCTACAGGTAACTCCTCAGTTACCTTTAATGGGATTTGTGGCCAGAGTCCAAGAAAATAGTAAGTTTATGTCTTCTTTATGCTGTAGATCACATTATAGGCATAGAATGTCATTGATACATGATCAACTGAATAGTCATTCACTCACTGATATTTCAGGTATTTGAATAATATGAGTAAATTCAGTATATGAATGACTATGGGGAAGACAAAATAATGAAGAAGAAATTCTGTACTTTTAAGTAGTTTTAAATCTATTAGTAGTGGTGTTGTAGCTCAGTGGTAGTGTATGCTTAGCATGCATGAGTCCCTGGGTTTGATTTCTAGTGCTAAAAACAAACAAACAAACAACAAAAAGGGAGGGGAAAGCCTGGCTGAAAATACGGGCAAATGTGAGTGCGTATGAGACTGCTGTCACGTCTACGGAAAGCCTCTGCAGTTACCGGGCAGCCCTGCTTTACTTTCGGATAGCCCAGAGCCCTAGCTGGCTAAGTTCCTGTCATGGTCCCACCTTAGGGTAGTGCGGGTGCCCGGCAGTTTCCCTCCAGTCCATGGTGCGGTGGGAGGCAGAGCACCAGCCTGCCAGTTTGTCTCCTACAGGCCTTGCAGATGGGCAGTGAATTTGTCTGGGTTTCTAGTCTGGGGTTGACCCCTGTGTAATCAGCTGACTTTCCTGGCATACTGACTCCGAGAGAAGCAGTGAGGAAGCTCAGGACATGTGTATCTCCAGATCAAGAGTCCTGCATCAGTGTGCAGTGAGGGACTGTGGTCACGGAAGCAAGTTCATGTGATGGGCAAATTCTCTTCTTGTAACCAGTCTGCATGAGGGACCGCATCACAATCACCAGCTTATACAGTGGGGAAAGGGGTTACAGTTGAACCTTGAACAACACAGGTGTGAACTGCTCGGGTCTACAATGTTAACCATTTGACAGTTTACCCTGAGAGTCACTTGGACAGCATGCTTGTTTATGTACTACCCTGAGTGTTGCTTGGGCAGGTGTCATTTCAACCAGTCAATTCTCTTGTATAGAATAAATTTGAAAAAAATTATTGTTGTTCTATTTGCTGTTATAGTATAAAAATTAGTGAAAAAAATCCAATTTTTGTTCAAAAAATCCTGTATTTAAATAAATGGACTAGTTGTAAAAAACTCATAGACAATGTGTATCCCAGAAATATTTCTAAAAAATTGAAAAAGATAGTGGTATAAATACACAAAATAGTTAATAGTCTTTATTACCATATTTTATTATAAAATATATACAAGCCTACTACAAAAAGTTAAAATTTATCAAAACTTCGGCCTCAGAACACAGACCACACAGCACCATGCACAGTTGAAAGAAATGTAAACAGGCACGGAGGTGCACACTAAGCTCTATGACATCAACTCTGGTAATATTGCATTATCTGTAAGAGTTTTGTAATTGCCTCCTGTTGCTACTGTGAGCCCAATTGTCCTGAAGTGTTGGCGTAATACCTTGTGTTGGGCTAATTGTCTTTGTGGGGACACTTCAGCTCGCTAGTTAATTATATATTACAGCAAAAAGTGATCTTTCACAGTTCTCAAGTATTTGTATAGAATGAGTTGTAATAAAAATCTGGGGAATATATGAAGATTATTAAAAAATTTATTACAGTAAAGGACAGAGAAGTGGGGATGTAGCTCAGTGGCACACCACCTGCCTGGCAAGCACAAGGTCCTGAGTTCAATTCCTGGTACCAAAAAATAGGATTAAGGACACAGTCCATTACTCACTGTAAAAATACATCCTCCCCTTGGACACACATCCCAAATTGCCTCTTTCTGAGGCAGTTCAGGAAGTCCTTTTTCGTCAGTATCTTTGTTCTTGTAGCTGCCTGAATGTCCTGAATGAAGTAATAATGTTTACTGTGTTGACTTTGGGTAAGAACCTCAAGTCCTTCCTGGCCAGAGCCAGCAAAGGAGGTGAATACGGATGCACCATGATGTTTTCTTTTTCTTTCTTTTTTTTTTTTTTGGTGGTACTGGGAATCGAAGTCAGGACCTTGTGCTTGCCATCCTTGGCCCGCCATGATGCTTTTATAAGCTCCCCGTTTCAGTGGAGGGCACTGGCAGCAGCACTCACTGCACTTTTGATCATGTGTTGTAAAGACACAAAAGAGGACCCCAGAATTGTTTCAGAAAGTGGCAAAATGATGGAATAAGTATGGTCTAAGTGTGTGTGGGCAGGGATATTTTGAAGGGAATTCGTGTGTGTATTTTATTGTAATAAACTTAAAAATTCGTGTCTTTTGATCGCATCACATACACAGAATACGTGTTGACTATTGCTAGTTAAGCTTCCGGTCAATAGTGGGCTATTTATTATAGCTAAATTTGGGGGAGATGAAAGCTACTTGGAGAGTTTTCATTGCTGTGAGGCCGGGTTTAGGCTCAGCTGTACTTTAATTCAGAGTTTAATGTCAGCAGGCTAAAGTAGCTCAGCATATGCATCTTACAGCAAGGAAGGTGGCCCTGCTGGGATAGAAATACTTGCAGTGTGTTGTTTGCGGCCCTCTGGGTGTAGGCATTACCGGTAGTAGAATCTGAGCTCTGTGACAGCAGAGACTTGGCCACTTTGTTTGCTGTCATCCGCTCCATCCCCGAGGAAAGTGTGTGATGGGCAGTAGTACCTGTGTGCCTCTATAGCAGTTTAAATATCAACACATTAAAAAATGTGTTCGTACTTTCACTGATTAAAATCCAGTCTTCCTTTCTTTTTTTGGAGACAGGGTCTTGCTGTGTAGTTCAGGCTGGCCTAGACTGTGTAGGCCAGGCTGGCCTTGAATTTGTGAAATCCTCCTGCCTCAGCCTCCCGAGTGCTGGGGTTACAGGCATGTGCCACCCAGTCTTACTGTCTTGAGTGCTCAGTGATTTCTTTCAGGTGCCTCTGTATCTGTTTTTGCAGATTTCTGAAAAGTTTATTTCTGTTCACTGCAATGTACCCCATGAATCTTTATGTTTATCATTCTGTCTGTTGTTAAAATGTTTTAAGAGCTGCTTTCAGTAGCTTTGGTGTGTTTAAATTATGCCATAGAGCCCACTTTCCTTTGGCTTTTGTGTGGCCCTCACCGGCTCAGGGATAAAGTGCCGTGTCAGCGAGGGCCAGCCAGGGCAGCAGGTGCCCAGGATGGCTACGGTGTGACTCTGCCAGGCTTCTGTGCATAAATGTGGCACACAGTGTTACTGGGTCTGGTCTTTTTAAAAACTTGTATCTATAAACAGCAGACCGAAAAGAAAAGGGTTAATCAGTACCTAAATGGAAGCACTTTGCAATGTTGGTTGCATTTTACCTTCTTGGAGATGGAAAGTTCCAATAAGAGAGAAATTTCCTCTTATCACCGGTCCAGTCTAATCCCATAGTCACTTGAGTGATACTTTCTACTCTTTTACAATCGCGACGAGCACAGGCACTGGAGAATGGCATCGTTGGGTTGCTCCTGCGTGTTCTATGAGACGGTGTCACTTGTGCCGAATACAGAAGTTATGAGCAACTTTGGGAGTACAGGTCAGTTTCACTGAAGACTAACCCATCAATTAGACAGGAGTATTTACATAGAAAGTAAAAGGTGATTTTCTTTGCAAAAATCTGGACCTAACTAACGTTGAATAGGATTATGAAGCAAGATGTCATTAGATTTCACCAGTCATTAGTGAAAGTTATGGTTTGTAGAAATAGAATGTTTCATGAACAGCCCCAAAGTACTGTTTAAATGCAACCTAGGTAGATGACTATAAAACATTATGTGTATTTTGAAAAGTCAGTCACCCCATCATAGTTGATTATCTTTTGGGACACCCCCCACGCTGGCAGTGCATGTAACATTGAGTCAGTCTGCAGTCAGTGTCTCTCTAAGTTGCTGTGTGCTTGAGTTTTTGCCCCTCCTGCTTCAGCCTCCAAGGGTACTAGGATTATGGGTGTGTCGTCCCGCCATGCCTGACTTACGCATGTTATTTCAAAGATAGTCTGTGGTAGCAAATACCTTCTCTGCATTATATTTAATGTTTGGAAGAAGTAGGGAGTTGTTTGGAACCAGTTACAGCGTACCAGTTTGACTGAGCTAAGAAATTCACTTACGATCCTCGATCCTCGATCCTCGTTAGCACTCGCCTCTTCGTCGTCTCCCTGCTGCTCCTTGGATGGAGTCCAGGCTGCCCTTCCTCCCTCTTCCCTCCTCTTCATCTCCTCATGCCTTCCTGTTGAACTTTGCATAGTTTGGTGAAGGTTTTCTGCTTCCTGGCCCTTGTACTTCTTTTTCTGTCTATCTGACGTGAAACACTCGCCCACATCGGCTCTCACCCTTCAGTCTCAGGAAGCCTCCCTTTGCCTTTCTCGTGGTCTTCTTATTGCCCTTCCTCGCACTGGAAGCTTCTCCCGCTCGCTCCTCCTGATGCTCCTTTCCCAGTGCTGAGCACAGTGCTAGGACAGTAGTCTGTTCGGCGTTCCCTGAGTGAGTGACAGCGAAGCATACCTTCAGAGTCCCTATGTCACCTTGGCCCGCAGTAGCCGGAGCCTTATTTGTGTTGCTGGCGCGCGTTTGCAGCCCGTGCTGACCACATTCATCCTGTGCACGCAACACACGCCCTTCCCTCTCCTGCTTCCTCAGCTGCGCCTAGCATAGCCACAGAGCCTGAGTGCGTTTCACACCATCTCTTCTATTTTTTTTGTTAAACTTAACTAACTTACTTAAAACTTCTGGGTTTCTCCTGTAAGAGAAACTGTGTGGTGTTTAGCCTTCATATATGATGCATTCACTCAGCATTGTGATCTCTGAAGTGTAGCTCTAAAAACCTCTGGAAAGCCTGTCTCTACAATGAATACAATTAAAAACACCACCCTCCAAGGTAGAGTGAATGAAATCATGAAAGCGCTGGCTGAGTAATTGGAATATTCTAAGTTAACAAAGAAGGTAGCTTTTGATAGTCTTATTAAATTGACTGTAAGGCAGTAGTAAGGCAAGTAGAAATGATGGATGACAGCATCTCTGAGTAATTTTTTAGTAGAATTTCTCAAGGTTATGCTTTGAAGTTTCGTTTGGGTTTTTGTACAGTTAAGGCAGTCTCTTTACAAATGCAGATAGGGTATATTGTTTCTAATTGCACTCATGTATAATTTTTCATAAAGTTAATTAAAATCGTGTGTGTAGCCAGTGTGCTGGTACGTGCCTCTAATTCTAATGACTGGGGAGACTGAGGCAGGACTGCCAGTTTAAGGCCAGCCCGGGCGAGTCCGTGAGGCCCTGCCTCAAAACAACAGAAAGGGGCCTGGGATCTGGCCTGTTTGTTAGGTCTCCTACCTGCCATGTACAAGTACCTGAGTTCAATCCCTGGTACCCTTACCTTACTTGGAAGCTGAGGCAGAGGACTGCAAGTCTGAGGCGGGTTGGGGCAACTCGGTGAGACCCTGCCTCAAAAAAGGGGGTGAGCTGGGAATGTGACCACACATACTTGCCTGGCATATGTGAGGCCTGGGGTTTAATTCCTAGTACTGCAAAACAGCACCCCTGCCCCCAATACAAATAATAGGACCAAAGGAAGAATACTGAAATAGGACAGAATTGTTGTTAATATGAAATCAGCGTTCTTTAAAATCCATTTGACTCAGTCAGTCGGGTTAGATAAAAAGCAGGATTGTGCAGAGAATGTCAGAGACACAGTGTGGTAAGAACCCAAGCAGTGATGAAACGCAGGCCGGCTTATGTTACTGTGCTGAGTGCACCGCAGTGTGTGCCCGGCGTTTGGAAAGTCTTGCACTCTCTGAGTTTGGAAATCTTTTAGATATTACAGTGTGCAGTGCCTGAGCTGTGACACCAGATCTCAGTAGGAAACACTGCAGGTATCTTAATTTCTCTGAGAGTACACTGGACATTCAGCCTGAAGAAATTCTGAATCATAAATTAGTTTGAATTAGTTGAAATTCAGTAAACAAAACATCAGTCTGGAAGCTGTGGAAGTTACCAGAAGTTGTCAGTGATTTTTCCTCCCTAGATTGGTAAAATGCCATTTCAAAAAAAAAAAAAAATGTATCAGATTGTTAAGATTTGACTATTTTCTGTGCTCATTTACCTTTATTATAAATGAGATATGCTTATAAATGTCCAAATGAGTAATATTTCTGAAAACTCCTCCTTGAATATGGTATAACGCCCAACTATATTATATTGTCCTGATTTACGTGAAAAGACTCCAGAGGCCCAGTCGATAGTAATTATTTAGGCTAAACTTCATTCAGCACCGTCAGCCTAACAAAGGGAGACCGGAAGCTATGCCTGGAGGTTTAGAACGAGCCAGTGGGAAAACTCCCCGTGCCAATTCCTTTTTGAAAGATGACCACTTGCAGATTTAGATGTGCGTTTCATGAACCTCGAAGTTTAGGAAGTGCCGAGCTGCGCACTGCGCGTCGCCCTGCGTCAGGTCGGCCGCTACTCTCTCAGTTCCAGACGCAGCCCCCGCGCCACCCCCCGCGGAGGAGCCGGGCCTGGACGAGCCGCCGCCGCCACCGCCACCGCCGGAGGACTATGACGAGGAGGAGGCCGCCGTGGTGGAGTACAGCGACCCCTACGCGGAGGAGGACCCGCCCTGGGCGCCGCGGGCCTATTTGGAAAAGGGTAAGGGTGGGGAGCTGAGGTTGCTGGTGCTGAAACAGTAAGTAAGTAAAGTTTTATTTATATTGTCAGTTCAGTTTTAGTGATTTTGGTTTACAATGTTCGTGATTTTGAAAAGTCATCTAGTTAAATTTTTAAAATAATCTTTAAGTTAATGGTTATCTGTTTTCCTGTTGAACAACCGTTTCACAGATGGTTTTTATGAAACAAAGATTAGGAGAGAGTGGTTTTCTATTTCCTTCAGAATGCATCAGGAAGAAGATTATTTTCTGCGCTCTTTGTTATGGCTGTTCCCTTCAGGACCGTCTTTTGCGTTCTCTTACATGAGACATTTTAGTGTAAGCATCTCCACAGGAAACTTGGAGAAGAGGAAAGAATAACGGTTTCTTAGTTTCTCTGCACCGTCGCAGTGGGCCATTCTTCCAGTGCAAAGGTTCTCTGGGTACCTCAGCTAAGTGTGATGTAGCGGCCGTGGGCTAGCGGCTTCCCAGTCTCATCAAGACCAGTCAGCTCAGGAGAAGATGTGTTATGTGGAAGGAAATTTCCTGGTAAGGAAAGCAGGGTACTAATGCGTTGCATCTCAAAACTGGCTGCAGATTAACAACACCTGTGAGCTTTTATTAAGAAATAGTGGACTCCACTTTGGGCCAACATAGAGCAATAGTAATGGGCTTTCCCATTCCTTCTTAAGAGAAGAAATAATGCTTTTTAGATACTAAATAGGCAGCCACTGACTCTGACCTCACAGAAGGAAATCAAAGATCTCTTATGTTGTGTAACTTATAAACACAGCATATGCTCAAGGTTAAAATACAGGAACATGAGTGAGAAGTGGGATATACTTTTAAAGAATGACAGAAAAACTCACACAAATTTCTGAAGATGGAAAATACACTGTCCAGGGTAGGTGGCTCATACCTTTCGTTTCAGTGCTCTGTGATGTGGAGGGTCACAGGTTTGGGCCCAGCCTGGGTTAACAAGATCCTACCTCAAAGACAAAGAAGGGCCGGGCATATAGCTCAGTGCAAAGACCCTGGGTTCAATCTCTTGTACTGCAAAACAGACAAAAGCATAACAGAACAAGCTGGTGTGGTGTCCCTCACCTATAGGTCTAGCATTCAAGAGGCTGAGGTAGGAGGATGCCATGAGTTTGAGGTCAGCCTGGGCTACATAGTGAGTTCAAGGCCAGTCTGAATTACATAGAGACACTGTCTCAAAAAGCCAAAAAAAAAAAAAAAAAAAGTCATAGGAGGTTTAACTTAGTACTTGATTTAACTGCCAATAATTCAAGATTCATTAGAATATATAAGGTGGCTGGGTGTGATGATGCACACCTGTAATCCTAGCACTCAGGAGGCTGAGGCAGGAGGATCCTTATGAGTTTGAGACTAGCCTGGGCTACACAGCTCAAGGCCAGCCTGAACTGCAGAGTGAGACCCTGTCTCAAAAAGACAAAAAAAAAAAACCAACCCAAAAAACCAAAGATGTGTGAGGTTGTATTCCATTTTGTACACTAGGAATGACAGAAGGTAAATTTGTGTGGAATGTTTTACCCCTGGATAAAAGACCTTGTGGTATCATGTGGATTGCCTCATTTAATAAAAAATGCTTTGAGATAGCAAATGTTACAATTACCATTCGAATTACACAGCTGAGTAAGGAGTTTAGGAAAGTTATAGTTTGTAAACATGTGTTAGAGCCTGGATCTGCGCTGTGAAGCCCACAGTCCTGACCGTCTTGCTGAGCTTCAGCTCCGGGATTTGCCAGACCCATGTGCTATGTCATTAACTTGCATGGGGTTCTTCTGGCAGATTTCGACTGAACTTGCAGGTGCCCATGTTTTTTCCTTCCCTTGAATATCAAGCCATCTGCTCTGTGTGCGTCCAGCTCCATGAGAGAATTTCCAGTTAGAAGCATGAATAATCTGTGGTGACTGTCAGATAACATTTCTGACCTCACAAGACATCCCCTTGTCTCATGATCTTTGTTTTTATAAAAGTGTGTACTGGAT
This sequence comes from Dinomys branickii, assembly GCA_004027595.1. Classification (NCBI taxonomy): domain Eukaryota; kingdom Metazoa; phylum Chordata; class Mammalia; order Rodentia; family Dinomyidae; genus Dinomys; species Dinomys branickii. The sequence continues at coordinate 34,501 of PVLD010013388.1, read as the reverse complement.
TCTACCTGGGGCTTCCTAGCAAGCTTCTCAAAGACAGCCTGTGATGCCCCGCAGAGGAGAGAAGCAGAAGGCCTTCGGCTGGAAAGGGTCCCCACGCCTAGAGCTCGGGCCTGGGGCGCTGTGGGCCAGTTCTGTGCTTAGGTATTGGGGTGTTTTTCTTTTTAAAAATTTGATAAGTAGAGGGACATTGTGGAAGATTTAAAGTAGATTAAAGATCCCATGTACTTCCTTAATGTCCCCCCTCCCCTTTCTTTCTCCTGCCCTCCCCCCTCCCTCCTTCCCTTTTCTTCATTCATTCATTCGTTCATTCACCTTTCTGTCTCTGTTCTGAGACATGCAGAAACAGCGTAGAGCGCACGGGGAGGGCGGGAAGGTGGGAACCGGGAAGACCTTTTTGGATACTTCTCAGAGCCGAGTAGCAGGGCCTCAGCGGAGGCAGTGGGACTGAACACTGGTCGCAGAATGCACCGATGCAAACAGAAGGGCCCTCCACGTGGCAGTGTCCTTCATCTCCCCCGGCTGCTGCTTCAGTTACTTGCCAGAAATCACATAATGTTCTTCAAAAACTGTGTTTATGATATATCATCTTATAGCTCCATGTAGCACTTTAAATTTTGATAAACACAAGGTGTGGGAGCTATTTTATTTCTTGAAGACTTGGGTTCGTCAGTAGAGTAATTCTCACTCTTAACACCAGCAGCGTCTTTCGTGGCACCGGAAGTACTTTGCGCTTTGAGCATGTGCACTGTGGCACTTCAGTTGAGGACAGAGAGGAACTGAGAACTTCTATGACTGGGGCTTGATTGCAGGTGTCATCTCAAGCCTGTCATCTCTAGGAGGCAGAAGGAAGGAGTTGAAAATTAGAATCTATAAAGCATTCATCATTTGTACTGCTTAGAAACCCTTCAGGGCTGTGAGACGTGTATGCCAGTTGTCACGGCTGCCGCGTGCAGAGCAGTGCCATGATCGAGGGCTTATGAAGCGAAGCCAGCAAGGACTTAGCTGTGAGGGGAGTTAAGGGAAAGGCAGAGTCACTCGGTTTTTCCTACTTAGGAAGTAGTAAGACAAGTGAAAGATACTGTTACGGAAATGGCGGAACAAAATGTCAAGTGGGGGAACAGACAGTCGTCATCTCCATATGCTGAGGAAGGTCAGTAAAGCACAGGCAGCAACAAGCAGCCGCGGGGCACATGCCTGTGCTGAGGTCACAGAACAGAACAGAACAAGACAGAACCCCCCTCACAAAAAAAAAGTCTAGGAAGAGATAATAGATCTCAAAATCAGGCAGTTTTTCAGTGGTCACCTTGGAATGAACAGTGTTATTAGAATGAGGGGAGGCAGGGAGGGTGGTAGGACTGTGTCTCCCTTACACAGTATTGTTTTCATAGAAGCAGACTCCCCAGACAGGTCCTAACACGACCCTTAGTTCAGATTACATTGCTCAGTAGTTTAATAGGCTCTTCATTGATAAGTGTCAGTTACCTTTGTTCTGCTTTAGGGCAGATTATTCAGAAATTCTAAGTAATACTGCCTTTTTTCTGACTTAGGATAAACCTTTAATTTTCCTTGAAATCAACTCTTAATTCAGAACACGTGGCCTAATACAAAGAATCTATTCAAACAGGTAATCTCACCAACATTTTGGTTTTCCGGCAGCTTGCGGGCAGCTCCGGGTATGTAATTGGCTGTGGTACTGTAGAGTATTGACGGTCATTCTTCAGCTGATGCCCGTCACTTCTGTGGGACATTCTCACTGTGTACTTTCCTACACTGTCGTTTCTTTAGTGTCATCTCAGTATTTTTCCCGGGCATAGTTAAGTTACATTACTGACTCAGCAGTTGAATAATATAAAATACGGGTTTAATTTGAAGTATCCACAGTGCTGGGCCTGGCGTTCAGTACCGTGGAGACACACAGAGCTGAGTCGGCAGTGCGTTCTTCCCTCCGGGATGTGCAGTGTGTAGAGATTTTGTCTTTAGATTACTGTTTCTTATTTCAACTTACATATTTTACGAAAGAGGATAATTGAGTCCTTTTATTAATTCCAGGTCACTATTATATGGTACCATTTTTCATTTACATTTAACTGAAGCATACTTCATATAACATTATACGATTAAAATGCAAAAAGATACATGGAAGTGTTGCTCAGATCTTCATAAAGTAGCTTTAGAAGAGCTTCAGTTGAAATGCTAAATTTGTTTTTGTTTTGTTTCTTTGTGGGTATGGACAATCGAACTCAGGACCTCACACTTGTCAGGCAGGCACTGTGCTAATGAGCCATCACCGGCCTCTGAAATACTAAATTTGAACAGTACAGTTTGAAATTATTTTCACATTAGCAGCAAGATTGAGATTAAACAGTGCAGGAACCATTAGTCCTGTTTCAGTCATAAGCACATGGAAACTAAAGTGCTTTATGTGATGTGATACTGTGTGATAACATGCATAATTGAAAAATACTTATTAGACTTTCTGTACTACTGCCAAAACCCTTTCAAGACTAAAATCTAGACAGATTTTACATTTCTATATATTTAAGATACACATCTGTAGTTATTTTGATACAAGTCTTTTGCACTAAAGTCTACCTTCCTCTTGATGAACAGCTCCTAGTGAAGACGTAAATGAAGTGTGGCTCTCCCTGGAGTGAACTATCTGTCTCCCTGCCTCAGCCTTCTGAGTGAGAATTACAGGAATCCACCATCATGCCTGGAAAACCAATTTTTAAGAGCAGTTTTTTAATTAGAAAAAAAAATTAATTTCAAAAGTGATTATTAATTTTGACAGCTATGCCACCACAAACATTTGAGTCTCAGGAGTGATCTTTAATGTGAATACTGCCTAATTCAATTTCATTTTTTTCATTTTAAAGAATCAAATGGATGAACATAGAACTTTACTTTTTTATTTTTTTGTGGTACTGGGGATCAAACTCAGGACCTTGCACTTGCCAGGCAAGCACTCATGCCACTGAGCTGTATCCCCAGCCCAAACATAGAATTTTAAAACTTTGCATTTCTACTAACTTATTTGTTGTGGTGGCCTTTACACTTTCTTTACAATTACTTTTCAGTGGGTTTGAATTGCTAGAAAACATCAGATTGGCAAAACTAAAGACTTGTATTCTCCATAACAAGTTTATAGTTAAACTTGTGTGGTGCAGTTACATTTGTTTAGGTGCCTGGTTATATTTTGAGAAATACAGACAACGCTTTCAAGCTAGGCCTCTTTCAAGTGTATCATAGTTCCCCTAATGTATCATGTTAATGGGAAATATTTACAGATTAAGCAAGTTACTTACTTTTATTAAAGCAGGCCAGAAATACACATTTTCTTTACTTAGAGCAAGTTGCATTATATCAAAAGTCTCTTTTATGGTTTGTTTTCCATTTGTGTGAAGAGGTTCCCTGAGACTAGCAAAGACAATATATGCTTCTCAGAACAATGAATGGATGAGATTTTATTGAGTGAAATTCTGAGTAGAATTTAAAAAGGTACAGGGGATGAACAGATTGGAACTAAAGTTAGCTTTTCAGGTGGATTTGAATAAGTATGAAATATCCCAGTTTAAACTATTAGGGCAGATGTAGTATTTGGAGCCAGAGATTTTCTGAGGTAATGGTTGAAAGGCCTCATTATCATTGACCTGAGCAATAAAAACGTCAGGACAGCTTATACATATCTTTTTCTCGTAGGATTTTTTGATTACTATTGTGGCTGTGTTAAGTTGGTGATGTAGTGTAGTATGTATCTGAAAGAATATGTCATGGAAAAAAGAGTATGTCACAGGCCTCCAGTATTCACGCATCACCTGTGGGAGTCTATCAGCGAATAGGCGTGGACTACAGAAAGGAGCTCTAAACTGGCCATTTCCCTGATTAGTCTCAGTTTTTGTTTGCCTCTTATAATGCATCTTGCTGCACTAGTATATTTTTAATGTTTAAAAATGAATGTTTTTACATAACATGGTGCTTCACCAACAAGCTTGAATGAAGATAAATCCCCTTTTGCAATTCTGAGATTGTCTCTCTCTCCCCAGTATGTGACTTCCTCCCTGGAGACTGCAGAAGGCCGAGTTAGTGGTAGGGGTATTCCTCCTTGTTTGCAGTCACTTTAGAATCAAACTTTTGTAGAGAACGGGATTCCATTGTGTAGGGCTGGTTATTAGAAAAAAAATACCGAAGTTGCTTTCAGTGCTTATTTGATTCTCTTTCTAGGAATAGTACTCTCTTTCACATCCTGTTTTTTCCTTTTTTCTAGTCGTGGCAATTTATGATTATACAAAAGACAAGGAAGATGAGCTGTCCTTTCAGGAAGGAGCCATTATTTATGTCATCAAGAAGAATGACGACGGTTGGTATGAGGGAGTTATGAACGGAGTGACTGGGCTCTTTCCTGGGAATTACGTTGAATCTATCATGCATTATTCTGAATAAAGCTCAGCTGGGCTGCACTTTGCTCACAGCAACAGTCAGGTCTTCCCAGACTACCTGAAGGCCCTGGGCATTTTCCGGCAGTGAAGCAGAATGAAGGATACAAATGATAAAAACTACGTATTTTGGTTTTTTGGTTTATTCTCCAGTATTAAAACAAAAACAAAAAAGCCAGCCAAGTCTGAACAAATGGATCTTTCTGCCATCCTTTGTACTATGCTGAGCTGTCTGGATTGAAATAAAGTGACCATTTCTGAATATGTCAAAGGTGTAACGACAAAACTACGTAGCTAAATAAATCAGATTAAGACTGATCCAGGAAAAAATCCAGGATCTTTCTCAGGAATACTGTACACCCTTGGAATTTCCCTTCCTGCAAAATCTGCGGCAGTGAAACTTCCCCACTGCCTGTGCTAAGTAGGGGGTTAACCTCATGGCCCAGTGGGCAGCCTGGCCCCTCATTTTCTTCCACTTATATGAAGAGGAGGAAACCAATATTTAAATACCATACTTAAGTATTTTTACAGTTGTTTCAGATGGCTTTTCTCCTCTTTCACACTGTAAATTCTGCATTTTCTCAGTACTTGAGTGTGCCAGACGAGTTAGTGCTGGACTCGCTCACATCTGATCATGTTTCTGTTTGTAGATATAGGGTGATGATGTGTGAGTCTCCAAACATTCTGGGGTGGTTAACAGTGGCCACGGCTTGATTTTGATGTGCTACTGCATGAGACTGCATTGGCACGTGTGGTCCGCGGACCAGCTGTGAAACGTGGTAGGCTGGCTGTGTGCAGGGTTGGTGTGTGAAGCTAGACGCGAAGGTCCTGAGGCTCTGAGGGAGTGAGCCAGGAACATGCCCTGCAGCAGGCCTGCTGAATCCTGGCCTTCAGGGTTGCCTCAGAGAGTAGCTCTCGGAGGTCAGACCAACTGTTACTTCTTTTGCTTTTTAGAAAAACAGTTTTTGTTTTGAATAGCAGTTATTTTCAATTCTCTTCTGGGCCACTGGGATTACAAGGCTGCTAATGTGCACTCTGAAGGTTACTAATGGCCAGTGTTAGCTGCTGCTGGCTCCTCCCCCACCGAGCTCTAGAAAGGGTAAATACTTGCCTGATTTTGTGTCACTGAACTCTACAGTAGCTGTTCTTAGTAAGAATTTGAATCTTGTATCTCAGAATAAGACTATTGTGGAAAAAAGTTAACATGCCAAAATACTTTTATAGGTACACTGGTAAAATCAAAAGAACTTTGAGAGAAACAATAAACATCTCCCTCTGTATATGACACCTTCAACTCAGTAGAATTTGTAGGTCTAACGGCTTTAATCATTCCCTTTGTAATTAGTATTAAATACTGGAAAAATCCAGGAGATGGTAGGCGCTCAGTAGGTGAATATAATGATGATGGGCCAGCTGGGGCAGGTGCAGAGCTGCCAGTTGGCTTCTTCCTAGTCCAGTAACATGGCCAGATAGTGTCACCAGGTAACCTCCCCGGTGACAGAGGGAGAGGCAATAGCAGTGTATGTTTCAGCATATGAAGGCCTTGAGCATTATGGCAGCATAGCTAAAAGTTGGTTGGGAAAGGAACGTGTGTAGTAGTGTGTGAAGAAACGCAGGTGGTATAGAACTTCATACTCCACTTGTGGATCTGCTACCAAAGCATAAAACTTCACCACCACTGACACCCAACTATAGAGTTTGCTTAAACAAAACAAAATCAAAACCATTACAGCTTGGCAGGTTTGCTTTTAGATAATGGCCCTTAAAACGTTCTCTGAGCATTTTAACTCCATTAACCCAAACAAGATTATACTTGGGTAGATTAAAATCTTAGTACTGGTGCACAACTAGAAAAACGTTTGAAACTAGTAGTTCTAATGATTTAAGTAGCGTTTTGCTGAGAAAGTGTAGTGGATTAATAGGCAGAGGGTGCTGAATCCAGTAGTCCCAGTAGATCACCACCACCAGAGAGCAGCGACAGTGGCGGAAAGTAGAGCTGGTGGCCTCGCCATGCGCACGCCTCACCCACTGGACCTGGCTGACTCCGGGTGCATGGAAGACACTGGTGAAGCCCTCGGTGCTGAAGACTGCAGTGGGGGACCCATGGGTCAGCTGATTTTTTTAATTATTTAGTACTAATGTGTGTGATTTTGGGGGTTCTATTTTAAATTTTTGTACAGTTTTAAATTCTAGATTGTCTTTGAAGGATACTATGAAATAATTGAGCCAGGCCTACCATAATTGGAGACCAATGTGTGTAATATCCCTTAGATTGCATGCTATTAATAGTCTGTGAGGGTGGTATTTCCTGTTTTATTGTAAGTTTCTCCCATTTATCTTCTTATAAACTGGAAGATGGTATTAGGAATTTCAAATGAATTCAGATCTTAGATGCTGCAAAGATGTATTAATACTGTAGCAAAGACGATCTGTGACTAAAATCTGCTGACCATTAAGTCACCATTTACCAGGATAGAGAGAATTTAATGAGGCTGTTTTTTCTTCTGCAAGTTTCTGACTGTGGCCACTCTTTTTCCCTTAAAGAAAATGTGGAGTGAGTAAATAATTAGCCCTTTGGGGTATTAATATTTGAAAGTGTGTTATGTTTGACCATGCTCAAGGTAATAAACTGGAAACAAAAACAGTGCCAGTGTTTCAAAAATCTAGACCTGAGAGATTGAGGGTACTGTTTAGAATAAATATGAATCTTTGAAAATGTCTCTTGGGTATTTTCCATCTTTGGCCACTTCCTTTTTATCTTCCTCAGAGGAACCTGCTGTTCCTGTGTTGGGGTTGGGAAGAGACTGCTGACTGTGCTGTGTTCCTAGCTCAGCAGGTGTGACACTCTCATCCCCCCTCTCCCTTCCTGGTACTGCTACTGTTCACTGCCCAGCTAGAGAAAGTGTTTCGCGCATCTTCACAGTGACATCTGTAATATAGCTGTGCTCCTTTGCAGTTTCATGATGTTCATTCAAGATTAAGATTTCTCTCTTTGGGAGACATAAAAATGGTCATTTGCCTTTATCTTTTTGCTTTCCGTTTTAGCAGTGGACTTTTCTGCGTTAAGCCCTGTTCTCTGACCTTGTGTTACCCTTCCTCCTTGAGAAGCATGGCATGTCTTCGAGGCCACCTTTACTTCTGAAAAGGGTTTGATGGAGGAATTGGCAGGTGACTGCCAAGTCTTCAAAAGAATGGGGATCTATTCACCTTTGAATTTCTTTGGCCCCTGGTTGGTAGGGTGATAATTTCCCCTACATGGCCTCGGTAGAATCATAGAGCTGTAGTGCAAGATTTTGGTTTAGTCTTATTTGATGGACAAGGTTAGATGCTTTGTTTCAGGCAAACATTCAGTTAACAACAGAGTTCCTGACTCAATGCTTACTATTCTTTCCATTGAACCACAACTGTCTTAATTAAATGTGCTATATTTTCTTTAAAAATTAGTTTTACTTGATGTTTTTAAGAATATACTTGAAAAGATATGCCATGGTTTGATAAGTAGCCATCAGAGTACTCAGAGTGTATTAAGTGTAACCTTAATTAGTGCAAGTAATCTTCATTTATCCCTCCTACGACTGCACGCCATGGGAACACTTCCATAAAGGTACAGAAGAATGCACTGCCATTGTTCAGCACTGGTGGCACAGCAGAGCAGACAGCCTAATCTAAGAGAGCCTTACAAAGACAAGTTATTAAATGGAGGCATTGAGCTCATTACCTTTAAGTTTCTGCTGACCTTTGTTTTTTTGAGAATCTGTATTAAATGATGAATGAAATGACAGGGCCTAGCTGTGTATAAATGATCCTTGCTAAATAATCTTAAGGTTTTTTGTAAAAAAACAAAAAAAGCTTATTTTCACATTAAAATGAAACCTCTTTTGCAACTTCAGAATTCTATGGAAAAGCCGTTTTTATCATATTTGTGTCCATGTATCTTTTTTCCTAAGAAATTGGTTTACAAAAACGAATGTTCTATTTTTCAGCTCCCAGAGGGAGAGTTGGTGATGTTGAGTAAAAGTCATTCAGGAAACTTGAGGGGAGCGGCCTGTTGCCAGTCATGTTTGTGTGTGCCATGAACCACCTCCAGACACTTGGGGGGAACATTCACTTTTTAATTCTATTTGGAATTAATTATTGCTGTGTACTAAGAACTTGACCTAAATAAAATCACACGAAGCATTATTTGAATGTCTTGTGAAATTTATGTAGGCAATGTCAGTTTTTCCATTCTAAGGTAGTATCTAAGTGTGGAAGATAACTCAACTTTCCCATTGCTCAAAAGTAGGGAAATGCTTTTTAATGTTTAGTGTCTTACGTAACACAGAACAGGAAGTAGAAATTGTCTTAGAGTGCCTCACTAAGGCATTTACATTTCAGAGAGGGTTTTCTCTGATTTTTGAAGAGGAGGAACTTTTTGGTGTGAGGAGTCTGGTCTCCAAAGAGGTCTCTTGTCTACTCTACTCTTCAGTTACACATCCTATTGTATTCCTTCTTGGAGTCAACCTTTGAAATGCTGTGTGGATAGTATGCCATTTGTTTCATTGTCTTGTCTGTGTATGTTCTTCCTCCCAAACCAGAATTAAAAGGAGGGCACGTTGGACAACCAGTGTGACTGATGGTTGCTGTATGGGTGGTGGTGGTGGTGACCCCCCTTCGTCCTGCTTTGGTAAGCAGTGAAGTGACTAAACGAAAAGCACGAATGTGTGTGTGTGCGCGCGTGCCACGACAATGCAGTCAGCAGGGTTCCCAAGCCTCTAAACACAGAGTCCCTATCTGTACTTGCTTGTAGTTTGTTTAGGGTTTTAAAAAAAAGCCTTAAAAAGCGATTACTTTTTAAAATGTATTTAATGGCCAAAGCTCCCCAGTCTGTTACAGATTATTCTTAAAAGTTAACAAATCGAACACATCGAACTGTAGTTAATGCACCTTTACACTTAATTTGTTCCTACTGAACAGCATATTTTCGGTACTCCAAAATAAAAAGCAAAACCAGGTTCTCATTTTGCCCATCCACAAAATGCCCCTGTTGAAATGCTTTTTTAAACTCGGGATTGGGTAGGCTGACAATGAAAATGTAACTGGAAAAACCAATTTGCACTGAGTGTATGAGTGCTGTTCTCACTCATTACAATAGTTTACTGACAATAACTGGTAAGAGGAAGTTGGAAAATAACTTAATGCAGCAGTAGAACAAGAACACCATCAGTAGTACTGAATATATCTCTCTCATATATATATTTGTGATATATGTATTTTATATATATATATATATATATATATATAGCTTTGAAAACTCTGGGAGCAAGGCACATAATGAAATGAGCATACAGTTAAGCAGAACAAGTAGCAACAAAGCTAAAAGGAAGAACAATTTCATCTTCACAGAGCTGTGCATAACCCTCTGAGTAGTTCCTCTATCTGGTACTTTATAATGTAGTTCCTTTTGCCATCTTTCTCATGCTTTAAAAAAGTATATTTCTACATTGTATCTATGGCAGAGTTCCCATAGCCTAGAAGTCAGTGAGCCTTAACCCTCCGCTTTTTTTTTTAAAGGGAAAGGGAGGGAGCGATCCCAGTTAAATACAATGTGCAATTTTCTTTTAAAATAGTAAACAATAGTTTTACAACACTTAGCAACTAGTATTTTACCTTAAACATACATCTCTGTAAGAAGAGTTCACTAGTAGCTGATAATAAAATTCAGCAAAATTCATTTGAAACATTCCAGTTAATGCTTATTTTCTAGGAGGGATTATTTACAAATAGAAAACATTCAGGAGGTGGGAAATGAAAAACGGCAGTTTTTGGTATTAGGTAGATTGTAAAGATTTAGTGAACAGTGGACAGTGAAGTTTTCCCCTTTGGAGTGTGCAGACATGTTTTCCTGCTTGAAGGGGTTGAAACCATCCACAACCATGGGCTTGGTGTTAATACACCAAAGACCAACACACATCCGAACTCACCTGTCTTCCCAGTGTAGAGTTGCCACCCTGACATGATTCGCTTCTCTAAACATCTTTGGTAGGAAATAGCCAGGCCCCAGTTGGGTAGATGAAGCCCATCTTTTGTAAGATTGTTACTTTTTCCATTTCTCCCAAAACCTCTGTTTTCATTAGCACCTCAGAGTTGGCTTCTTGTTTTTTAAATGCTATTCTTCCAAGAGAGTTCAAGGCACTGGGACTTACTAGCAAATAATTTTCTCTCCTAAATGGTTTATTACTTCAAGTAAAGAGCAAGCCACTTTGGAGGTTTTCCCTCCTTCAACTGTATGTTGTTTTGCTTATTTTTATCGAGCAAGTTGAATTTTAGATTTGATTTGTTTTACATACACCTCTTCTAAGGTCGCAATAAAAATGGAGCACTTTATTTTTTGTGGGTTAAGAGTGGTAAGGATGTGGAAATGTTCTGAATGGATTTTAAAAGGAACATCTGAAAAGATAATGGGCTATTTAATTCTATTGTATGTGCATCTTCTCTTTGGATCAAATCTCAATCAGAGGCCATGTTCCTACAGGGTTGGGGGATATCATCCTTTATACGAATGAAGCAGTATAGGGAAAAAAAAATCAATGTCAGGTTGTATTTGCTATCCAAAAGCATTTTTAAAAAACTGTCTCATCAAGTGTACAAACCCAAGGTATACCTAATTAAAAGCAAGTCACCATACCTAAAATTTAGGGCCACACAGGTTTATTTGGTCTAAACCTTACTAAATATTCTGTGGATTACATCAGCTCTTTGGAAGGTATATAAAGTCTGGTAATGATGCATGGAAATAGAAATGGACTGTTTTAGTTGTTTAAAAATTACCTTGTGTTTGTAACAAACTGATTTAGGTAAGAAAGGTGACAAAGGGCTCTGCGAGAGCTCTGACATTCAAGTCAAATGGAGCCACACCAGTGCCTGAAACACTGTTTAAGACAGTTAACTTATTCTAACATCCTTTAGGCAAGTTTATTACCAGCTGTGTTCTCCCAAAACAGCAACTTCTGAAACTTGAATGCACAGTTCCTATAACCTTTTTTTTTTCTTCAGTACCAGGGATCGAACTCAGGACCTTGCGTTTGCTAGGCAGGCACTTATTCCACTGAGCTACATACGTCCCCAGCCAGGTTCCTATAACCTTGATCTCAGAATTGTCACTATTGGAATTACGCTTTGATCTTTCTTGATAAATTCAGCATTGTTTTTAGTGACATGGTCAATGTGCACATGAAGGGGACCCAAGATGGTTCACAGCCCTCTGAGACGTACTGCCAGTGGGCAGGAGCACCTTGATTTTAGAGGACTGTGAAACATCATCATTACTGCATTACTTTAAGATTTTCTCATGAAAAGTTTTATATAACTTAAAAGCTTCAGCTGCCTTTCTTGTGTGAAAAGTTCCAGAAATCTTAAAAATCCAGTTTATAATTGACTAAGCATCTAAAACCCTTCATAATTTTCCTTCCCTAGTGAGAATTTGAGTACATAAGCAGAAAATGTATTTAAATCTTTTGAGTAGTGTCAAGTTGTTGAAACTCAACGCAGAAGCCTGTATTACCATCTCTTAACTGAAGTCTTATTAGAATAGGTGGTGCTGCCCTTAAGCCTAGAAGGATCCAGTTCTGGAGTTAGGTATAGGAAGAATGAAAGGTGGCCCCATTGCACAGAGCACCAGCCCTGCCAGGTGCCTGCTGCACTGCCCTCACTTTGGCTGAGTTTTGCGTGCTTGTTGGCAGCGCTGTCAGATGGCCCGCGTGGCCTGAAGCAACCGCACAGAGCTGCACAGAGCAGGAGCCAGTGAAAGAAGGCACAGCACTAGTGCTATCTGGCAGTAGGTGTTTGCAGGGACAATACAGTTGCAGGAGGAAAAGACAAAATCTCAAACCTATTTATCCCAACCAAAGCCCAAACCCTTGAACTGTAATCTGAAAGAGCTGCTTTGGGTTCTTTTGATTCACTTTTTCCACACGTAAAACTTTTCCATTTTTGGAGAAACATAAAAGGAGTAGCTGTAGACAAGCTCGCTATACAAGGGGTGGAAACGACACGGCCTGCCCTTCGGCTCTGCTCAGGATGTTGGTGTCCAAAGGTGGCCGCTCTTTCAGGAAAGCACACCACAAGCCGCAGGGCAGTGTGGCTAGCATCAGGATGGACCCGAGCGGAGCCCATCCTGCCAACAACAAATGCTGCTTTGGGACTCAAGTCAGGGGTGAAGGCAGAGAAGCTGTCTACTTTCATGGAAAAAAAATCCCACAAAAAGAGCTCAAGATAAAAACTTAGGGGAGAATACTTAGATAACTTGATTCATGTTCTTAAGAACTTTACCCTGCAAGTATGGGTGATCCATAGGCCACAAAGCAGCAAGTAGAAGACTATGGAAATGACTCCACCCCAGAGCACTGTGGAGCCGGGCAGTCTACTCATGGGTTACCCACACTGCTGTGCATGTGCAGATAATGCAGTTATGTTGAAGGTCACTTTATAAGCATCAGCATATCAAGCACACAAAACTGTGAGCAATGCTAAAACAGCAGACTGTGACAAAATGCAAAGTTGAATCTTATTGCTCCATCACGTGAATACACTGAACGAACAATATCCTGGAGGTGCAGAGTGGAAAGGTGCACTGTGTCCTCTTTGTGATGCAGTTCTGTCTTGGAGAGTAGATGATGGTGAAATTTCAGTTTACTCTTGAATTATTTACCTTTCTCCTATTCACTGGCATCACTTTCTCCTGTGGGGCAGTGTCAACACATGCCTACAGCTTGCACTAGTAATTCTCACAGCAGGAACAGACTTTCATTACAAGATGTTTCATTTCTCACTGCTGGGATGGCCATTTTTTACTTTTTTAAAGAGCAGCTCTAAGATTGCATTTTACTTGTAACAGTTTATCATGGTAAATTGATGACAGTACATACTTCTCTCATGTACAAAGGAAAATTAACAGAAAAAAGTACACAGTATGAAGCATAAAGTGTGTCCTTTAAGCGGTGGTTCCTTGTTATACCAAATTGCACACGCACAATATTGTAAGGTCACTGACTGGACTTGGCACTATGCCCCGCTGCACTACAATGCCTGGCTACCTAGACCAGGGTCTACAACCAGGGCACAGCCAGTGAAGATGCTAACAGCTCTGTAGTAGGTATGCATGAAATTACCAAAGATGTCATTTTCTTTCCCTTAGTAGTCCCATACTTAATGGATTCTTTGAATTACATATTATAACCCATATACAACCTGATTAATGACGTTTACAACCCATATACAACCTGATTAGTGACATCTGTACAGGGCTCAGTTTTGTTCTTCCCCTTTTAGAGCAATACACAAGACATTATTTCAGAAGGTGATTTTTTTTTTCTTAACGATGCACTGTACTGGGCAGAGGAGTATTTTATATACCATCTGTTTACAGATTTCAACATCTACCTAAAGTATACACTATAGAGAAGATTAATTGGTGACCCACAGACATATTGGGACAGCACGTTACAGAGATACTGCATTGGATATTCTCAAAATAAAAGTGAGGACCACGAAGCCAAGTTAAGGCTTCGAAGACAGCACTCAAACTAGCCAGCATTAGAGTATTAATGCACACGCCACGCTTACCTGTGTGAGAACATATTCTAGATGTGGGCGGGGCCGTTGCAGGAGTACTGCAACTACAACCGTCTGTTAAACCATGGATTTCCTTGCTATGCACAATCACATGGAGACATTGTGAAAATTTCCCCTCCTGCACTGTTTGCCCACCTTACAAAGCTGAGATTTTTTTCCTGATTTGAAGTGCCCGGTAATGTATAGTAGTGAAGTATCAGTCAAGCCGTCCTAACTCAGCCACCCTGGGAAAACCAAACGCAAAAGCCCAGTAACTACGCCAAACACTCTGGTTTTCTCCAACGGAGAAACATGTTATATACATCTATTTCCTGATTATATAATATACAACATGCACGAGTAGACTGCACCGACAGAGACTTACAAAATACCTTCTAAGAAAGAAGTTTTTGGTCCAATCTACATGATAGGTTTGACAAACCCTAAGACAGAGTAAACATCCCCTTCCGTGTCTCTTCCACCCGAAATACATGAACCCACTTTCAGATCTGTGGAGGAAAGGAATAAATAGAACTACTCTCAGTTCTCTCTACACACATACATGCACTTACGTATACGTATGTGCATGTGTATACCCCCCCCCCACCGACCAGATACTACCTGAACAACAATCATACCAGGGGGCTCTGAACACCCGAACTGACAGATGAGCAGGTGAGCTGATTGTAAAACTGATGACAGACAACACGGAGACTTCTGTTGGAGCTACCAGTCTCTGGAGAGCTTGGTGTTCTGGTCTCTTTTGGGTGGGGCAGGAGGGGGTCCTCTCCGCAAGGTTGCATAGCCTGATATATGACTGCCCCCGTAGCCGGCCTTCTGTTGGTCAGACAGCAGTTCGGGGGGTGGCGGAGGCAAGGCCATGTCATCCATGGTGGCTGTAGGTTCGGCCCTGGACATGCGAGAGGAGGACAGCGAGCCGTGCCGGGTGATGGACTTCCGTTGCAGAGTCCTGTTGAGGTCAGCCAGGAATCCAGGCTGGACGCTAAGGCTGGACTTGGGAGACGTGGGCACTTGTGGCACAACGGGGGCCATTGCGGGCTGCTCGGAGAACTCTGCTTGAGTGAGGCGGGTACTGTCGTTGCGCTTGGGTCTTGTGGGCGGAGGGGCCTTCTTCACCGACGTTCTACACCACAGCTGTGGCTGGGGGTTTACAACTGCCACTTTGGGGGAAGCGTTTCCTGAAAACGCCGGCGGGATCTCGATGGGGGGCAGAGGAAGCTCTGCTTCAGGGGGGGGGGGTGGGAAGTCGGAGTCGGACGGCGGGGAGGGGAACTCGGCCACCGAGTCCTT
This sequence comes from Dinomys branickii, assembly GCA_004027595.1. NCBI lineage: Eukaryota > Metazoa > Chordata > Mammalia > Rodentia > Dinomyidae > Dinomys > Dinomys branickii. The sequence goes on along the minus strand of PVLD010013388.1, from coordinate 19,166 downwards.
CCGGCGCGCGCTCAGCACGGCGGGCTTGGGCGGCGCGGGCCCCGGGACTGCGGGGAAGCCGACCGCCGAGAGCTGCAGCTTCCCGGGCTTGGGCGGCGCTGCGGGCGGCGGCGTGGCGTCCTCGGGCGGCGGGGCAAAGCGGCTCACCAGGCTGTCCACCGAGGGCCTTTTGGGCTCCGGCTCGCCGCCGCCGCCGCCCGACTTGATGCTGGAGTTGCGCTGCGGCGTCGGGGGTGGCTTCTTGCCCCCCGGGCTGGACGTCGGGGCCGGCTTCTTGCCCGGAGACGCCCCCTTCTCCACGGCGGGTGCGGGCGGCGGTGGGGACGGCGGGAAGGCCAGGCTGCTCTCGGGCGGCGGCGGCGGGAAGTCTGCAGCGGGCGCGGGTGCGGGCGCGGCGCTCGGCTGCCACTTGGGCTTGACTTTCACGGCGGGCGGGGACTGCGGCGCGGCGGGCTTCGGGGGCTGCGCGGGCGCAGGAGCGGGGACCGGGCCGGCCGCCGGCCTCACGGCGGCGGGCGCGGGCGGCGGGGGCGGCGGGGGCCTCCCGCCCAGGCTCTGCTGCTTGGCGAACGCGCAAGGGGGCGGCCTCTTGGCGGGGGGCGGCGGGGGCGCGGGGGCGCAGGGCGCGGGCCTGAGCTGGGCCATGGCAGAGCCCGGCGTCGGGGGCGGTGGCGGCGGCGGCGGGGGGGGCACGAGGCCGCCGGGGGGCGCGTGGGCCGGGGCTCTGCCGGCCTGCGGGGCCACGGCCGGAGGCTGCGCGCCCAGGGCCGGCGGGGCTTTGAACAGGGCCCCGGAGTGCTGGGACGCGTTCTGCAGCCGCGTGATCGTGCTGTACTTGACGAACACGGTGGCCGCGGGGCCCGAGGCTGGCGCGCATTGGCCGGGCAGCGGGGGCGGCGGCGGCGGCGGGGGCGGCGGCGGGGGCAGCGGGGGCGACGGCTGGGACGCGGCCAGGGGGCTGCCCGGCTTCGCCTGCGCGGGCGCGGGGGCCGCCAGAGACGTGCAGGGCCGACTCAGGGACTCCATCCTGGCCTACGAGGAGGAAAAGGAACGGGGGAGAAAAACACAAGCCCGGATTAGAACGGTGTCAGGAACAGGATGCGGAGATGGACGGCGTCCGGGAGGCGGCTCTGGCTCCCGGGCAGCAAGGGCACAGGAAACCTTGGGCTCCTATTCACCACCTCCTCTGACAGGTCTGACAGGCGGCTGCCCGGCCCTGCAGGAAGCGTCTCCCGTTGCAAGGTCGCGTGGGAGCCGTCTGCTGAGCAGCAGGGGCGCCTGCAGCCACGAGAGCTCAGCATGCGGGCACAGCAGGGAGGCGCGCACGCCTGTGTCCACGTGAGACACGCACCCCGCACGCACAAACCCAGCAGTGCAGGTGTGACACTTGTTTGAAGAATGTGTTGAGAAATGTTCTGTAAACACAGCCAGAGATCACAAAATGATCACACAAGAAGCCAGAAGAAGCGGGAACTTTTGGAAGACAAAAGGAGATGTATCAAGAAAGGGGAGCGGGAGTGTGTAGCGCTTCTCAGCACTGCTACGGGGGCTTCACGGGCTAGCCACGCACAGGTGCGGCTCACACACGAAGAGGAAAGGCAGCGCCCTGGGCGTAGTAACTCCCGGGAGCACCCGTTAGGCTTTCCGAACAAGCTACCAAGGAGGGACAAACCCTTCGTTTCCACTTAGCACATCTGGCACGGGGAATGCTTAGGTTCATGGGCTACAAGGCTCATTTCATTGCAGGCGGAACCCTAACGCCTGCCAGAACACTTGCATGTTTCTTTAAAAATGACGCGTGGGAACAGAAGCATTAGGAGGAAGGCGTGGTTATGGCGTCACCCAGGTTAAGTGTTCCAGGGAACAGCCCTGACCTTCACTGGGCCCTGCCTTGGCTGGCTCAGGGGTGCAGAGCTTAGCTGTGCCGGCCGTCTTGGGTGGCACCTGAGACTGGAGTGATAAGAAACACAGAAGGGTCAAGGCTCAGACAGACGACACTGCACACCAGGGCTCGTTCTCTTTCTGGAACTAAACATGGACTGCTGTTTCTTCATCACAGAGCACTCTGCCTTCCAAGTGTTTCTAGCACATGCTAAGAGTATCAGCTCCATCCCAACTGATGGAAGGGCAATGAGAAAGAATTACTTCTTAAACGTGTAAGTCTCTGACAAGGGCGTTAGCTGTCCGTGTTTTGAGAGTTCAGGTCACTGGACCCAATTCTCTGGTACTCATTTCTGCAGGAAAGTGCTCCCCTCCCACCCAAAGGCTCCTCTGCTCACTCTCAGGGCCATGTGCATCCAAGTTAAAGAAGAAACGTTTCAATAAATAAAGAATAAATGCCCATTTGGTTCTCATTTGTGAATGTATGGAGGGACTCTGACCAGAACGAAAAACTCAGACTCATTACCAGGCAAAAACTCGGCAGGCCAGGGCGGGCGCTCCTCAGCTCTGGTGCCAGGGGGTCTGCGCAGGACCCCCGCACTGCAGAGCCGCACACCTGCCTGACACAGTGCTAGCTCGTCTTTCCGCTGAGTCAGAGAATCTACTTCCTAAATTTATAGTCCTGAGATAACTGAACTCATTCTTTACTGTCTAAATATGCAAGGCTCAGAAATACAAAATTTTAAGGAGACTGATGTGAATTTGGTTTTCTGCTATAAAGCATAATTTCAGAAAACTGATCAGTATCCAAAGAAATGCCAAAAGTCATAAAAGAGAAATGAATCTGAATAAATTCAATTAATAACAGACAGAAATAACTGCAAGCCCTCTCTCCAGAACATGTACAGCCACAGGGCCCTGGTACTACGTGATGCTGTTCCATCAGCTGGTTAAAGGCAGCAAGGAGTTAAAGGTTTTACCTTGAAATTCTGAACCACTGATAAAGGAATTAAACAAACTACCAGGAGTTTTTTGTTTTGTTTTAGATCATTAGAGCAAAATAGCAAACAGCCACTTCTAAGGAGAAGGCAGATCAGCAGGTCTCCCTCAAATGGTTTCTTCCATTGCAATAGCAAGACTGAGGACTTAGGTGGATGACTGAAATGGTCCAAGGAAGAGTCCCAGTAAAGGAGCAGAAGAGCACTAGCCAAGCCCAAGGGCAGCCAGTCCATTACCTTACTGGTCTCTTCCAGCTGAGTGCCGCGCTTCCAGGCTTCAGAGAAGATGGAGCTCACGATACTCTGGGAGCGGATGTGCCCCGCCCCTGCTGGCTGAGTGTCGGAGAGCCCGCTGTCAGACTGGTTAGAGTGATTGGACTGAGACTCTGTTACAGAGTGGGAGAGCAGATTACATCAGTCATTACTCTGACAGTAGGACTATGTACTTTAGGTCTTTTACATAGGACCAAAAGCTATGTAGAATAGCAGTAAGTTAATTTTACTCAGCTCCTTTTATTATTATAAGCACAGTATTTTTCACTAGAAAACTTCCCTAAGGAAATAAGGGAAAAAATTTTTTTTGGAAACAGGATCTCAATGCCTAGTTTAGTCTGGCCTTAAACTCACTACATAGCCCAGGCTGGCCTTGCATATACTTCGATCCTCCTGCCTCAGCCTCTTGAGCGCTGGGATTACAGGCATGTACCACCATGCCTGACAGTCAATCTTGATTCTTTTTAAATAGTTCACTATGAGTGAATGAAAATTATAGTAAGAGAGCTCTGGTTTGATGACACTGACAGAGTGTTTTAGCTTTGGTTTGATGCCTTCCCCTGGATTAGACTAGGGCTATGAACTTGGAAGGAAGAGCACGGAACAAATGAGCCAACCTCCTCACCGTCTGTGGAGGGGACCTGCAATCGGTGTGACTTCCTACTGGATGACACTGCCCGTGACCACTGGGCCGAGGTTCTCTGTGCTGTGTTCTTTGCTGGACAGTTACTGCCCCCTGCCTCTGCTCCTCTTTGGAAGCAAGTCACTGTACACAGCCCGTATGCAGCCCACACTTGAGGAGTGGGGAGACACGGTCCACCTCCTTGAAGAAAAGTATCTAGGTAAACCATTTAGAAGTCATCTGTATTAAAAGATTAGTCTCCTCCTTGTTTGTTTATTCAGTAATTTTCTCAAATCAGTATGGACTCATGGATAGTTATTTTATGATTTGGGTTATTAGCCTATACTACCTTATATATTTTATTTTCCAATTCTTCTAGTTTGGCGGTCAGATTTAGATTGACTCCTCTAGTCCCTTTAACATACTCAGGTAGTCTTACTGTTACTGCGGTATCACTGCTTCTAAAGTCAGTGAACAAAACTAGGAAATACCTGTACATATACACCAACATGTATACATATACACATTCTACATTTGTTTAAATAATTTAGGGAGGGAATCAAATAATAGTTTTTTAATCAATGAGCAACCAAAAAATTCTGCTTTTAGGGGTCATGAGCCTCATTCAAGGAACATTTGGAAAGTGAAGAAGCATTGACTTTACAACATAAACTTGTTTACACTTGCTTGAAGGATGTGGGAATCTGAAAGCCCTATCTGAGTATCACTGACTTCCTGTAAAAGTTTTAGAAAGTTTGATGACTTAAGTGGCTTCCTGAACTGTAATTGTGAACTAGTTCCTGGCTTTTCTATTACATTGCAATGTCAGGAAACCTGTGTGGAAGGAGGGCGGCCTCCTCATGGACTCTGAAGACAGAGATTTCTGCCATCCAATGTTTTTAACCTGTACATTTCAGCAGTATGTAATGGTTTTTGAATGAACTTCATACATATAAACACAGAACTCCTGGCTTGAGAAGTCTGTATATACTGACACGAGAACTAGTCCATGATGTTGCCCCCCCTTAACAGTCTGGCTCTGGTTTTTACGAATCAAGTTGAAATGATCAGGTCTGTTATCAGTCTCCACATGGCACTGAAACAGTGCTCCAAGGCATATGAACTACCTGGGATGCTGGAAGAGCTGGATCCTGATTTAATACTGGAGCTGGATAAGGATGTCCAATCATAGGCAGATTCTGTCCTCTTCACGGCTTCTTGATAGTTTGCATAAAGCTGCTTCCCATACTAAACAGGCAACAGTGAACTGCACTTGTTATCAGAGGGATGAGTAGCAAAGGAGATGTGTCTGTTTACTGGTTTATAGTTGTATTAATACCTATAATACTCCAAGGTCTTACAATACTAGCAAATTGTAATCTTTCCTCATTTATAGAACTGCAGCAAAAAGTTAACAGTTGATTTTTACAATGTTCATTATAAATGTTAAGTATTTTTTCACCCCAAATTCTTGATCCAGGGCCTTATCTTTAGCACTATTAAAGATACTGCTCCAAATCTGGTTGCTAAATGATTACTTAATTAAAAAATTACTTTGCTTAGGCTAACTTCTGCTATGAGAATCACATAATACGTTCTCCAGAGACAAAATAAGTAACTGTGATGCTAGACAAGCTTTCACGGGACTATTATCACTACCAAGAAAAAAGGACAACATAAAAAAAAAAAATCACTTATGCCCAAGAAAATGAAACACCAGCAAAATCATGAACACAGACAGTAAGAGTGATTATCATGGAACTCAAACTGCACCATGACACCTTCATCCCATCCAAAGCAATGTACCTTCGCAATGCGGATGCCGTTGACCCACTGATGCAAAGTCCTCATATCGTCACAGCAGAGGTATTTGATATACTGAGATTTCTTCTGAATCTGTGGGTGCTGCAAGGGTAAAGGCAAAATCCAAGTAAGTCTTCTGGAGAAATGGAGAAAAATAAACTTTATCAAAGTTTAAACTCACCACGGTAAGTTATTATAGTAATGGCCAAATAATAAATACATTTCTCACGTGGGCATAAGGCCAAATACAACAGCCCCCACACAGTGAAACTTGGGTTAAATTTCAGGTCTGTTGAAGTTTGAAGTAAACCTTCACACCATGGGAAATCCCCAAATATCCCTTCTACATTGAAAGAAGCAAAATCCATCAAGGTTAATTGAGCAGAATTCTTAATCTGTAGGACTGGGAAAAGGGAAGGGAATTCTATTTCACTTTGAAACCCCTGAAATCATGAGACTCCAAATGAGAGGAGCGCTTTGGTGAGGCCTCAGTGCTGCTCTGGAGTCATCACAGGCAGTGTGATGGGACACAGAGCACACAGCACAGGTCCAGGACAGGAGCCCACCGCCCCTCTGGTGCTGTGGCAGGGACAGATGTCACTCCGGCGGAGGTCCCTCCCCACTGCGGCAGGAGTGCAGTGTGTGCTGCAGGAGCCAGCAGCTTCTCCAGGGCACCCATCGCAGCCGTCAGTGAAGCCTGGCCGGGGGTGAAGGACCTGACCCAGGCTCCCAGTGCCCACATTAGGGATGGACTAAAGCCAGGTTGGCGCCATTGGACCTGAACCACTAGTGTCTAGGGAGGAAAAGCCAGAACCACACTGAATTTGGATGTAATGAGGCAAGTTTATTACTCCTCTTTGCAGTCATTCTGAAAAATGAACAGCTATATTTTGTCAAAAAATACTTAAAATTTGTGATTAGTTACATAAATGAAAGCAGTTTTAAAAGAATTTATCCAAAATTCTCTACATTTATTTGTTGTGGAAGTTTATCGCTGCCCTGTTAAAGATAAATCTCTGGTCTACAGTGAGAGAAAAGAATGTTACGTCCCTTCAGTGTTTTGTTCCTAGTGCAGCCAATTTGACAGAGCTCAGGAGGCTCCTTTGAAACAACACTTACTCCCTAAACCCCCTTTCTTCTTTCGGAAGGCTGTACGCAGAGTTGTAAATGACAAACCTTTAGTCAACACAAGGGGAGCAAAACAGCACCCAGCAGTTTTCTCTCCCGACAATACAGACCCCCCCTTGGTGCTCGTCTACACTGTATCACACTCCAAGACGTGTCACGGGAACCTTTAAAGGACAAAGGAGGACCTGTGGAAGAGCTGTTTTTCTACACACGAGGATGAAGAGGAATGTCACCTCATGCATTCATTCGGCAAGTATTTGCTGAGCAAGAACTGTTTGCGATGTTCTTTGACTGTTTTAGGGTAGAGTGATAAGGAAAGCAGCGCAGGTCCGGACTCTAAGAGTCACACTGTGTGCAGAAGGTGGAGCGCCCGGGCGCCTGAGGAAGCGCTCTCTATGGCCAGCTCAGCAGAGAAGCTGTCCTCCTTGGAGGGGGTGCCTGCCGGCGGGGGCTGCGACGGGCCACTCTCAGCCTTTCTCACCACCTGTCCCTCCACGGCCATTATCAACCACTCTCAACTGCATGTGTGTTTGGTAACAGCAGCGTCCTGAGTGTGCACATATGATTCTGTCCATTCTCTACACGAAAAGGTGGTGTTTTCATCAACACAGTATCAGGGAAAAAATCAAAGAAAAATTATCCTCTGCTTTTTTCACCTCGCCTTTCTGACCTCGGCATCTGGATCATACACTGAAGAGCATCATAATGTCATTATTTGATTCTATGTAAGTCAAGCATCAGACTGTTTGCTAGTTTAAAATTCATTTTAGGGACTCAGTTCTCTTTTATCTTTCCACATAATACAGGCACTCACAGCAGTCCTTATACAAGCTCCCCATTATTAACGATCCTTCAGGAATCACCTGTCCCACTAATATACTGATATTTTATTACAAATGGCATTTATCAAGCCCTTAGTGGCACGAGACATTATTTGGAATATTTCACATATTTTAAGCTCATTCAATCCTCACAAAAATTCCATTCCCATTACTATGATCTCCACGTTCTGAAAGTGGTTCAAGATAGAGGATTAAAGACAGCATTCAAAACTTTCTCTTAGTAAGTGAGAGAACTGAGAGCTAAACCAATTCAATTTTATCCTAGTACCTGTGCCCTTAAGCATTATGTCCTGCTCCTGCCTTGTAAGTTACTTGTAAGTAACGGTGCTTCGGAAGTTCAATGCCAACGGCTTTGCCCTGCCTACCTACCATGCTGCCTTATTTCTTTAAGAATGAAAATCTAAATCTGCCTAAAGCAAGCCCTAGCCCAACATTAAGTGTAGTACATAATTTTACAACACAGGTTTCCCTTAAGAAACTTAAATTTAATTACAGACGAATACACATACACGTGTCCTGTTTGTTCCTATATTGTCAAATTTCTTGAATAAACTTTACTTACTATTTTTACTTTTATTATTACCTTTAGAAAACAAATTACCAAAATGTGACTGTGTATATATGAGGTGTGATCAAAGTATATGGTGAACCTTTAAATAAAAAATTATGTAAAAGAGACATGCTGTCCTTTCCCACCAAAATATCCACTCCTTTACTCAAACACACTTACCCTATTTTTTTTTTGCCACTTTTTGAAGCAGTTCTGGAAACCCTTGTTTTTATAGGGTATGATGAAAAACTTAGTATTATTAGAAAAATAATTTTGACATTATGGTCTTAATTCTCAGGGAACCTTGGCCTCATTTTGAGACTGTTGAGTGAAATTACTTTGTTCTGATCTGAAAGAAATACCTGTTCCTACGTAACCTGAATGATACAGTGGTGGTCTCTGAGAGTATTATTTAATAGAGTTGCCATTACATTAAATTTTGTCAAAGCCAAGCCCTTCCTCCCAAACAAATGCCACTCTCCAGAGCCAAATGACAATTCTCTGAGAAGAGAGTAATAAAACATGATGACATAACATGTAGACTCGAGGGTCCCTAAGAGGGGGGCAAGGAGCCAATTTATGTGGAACTTGCACACAGCGCCCTCTGATGGTTCTGCTCGGCACATACAGGAAAATAAGTAAAACACAAGGTATGTCTCCCACTTTCATCCCTGATCTAAGTTTTCCTAAAATAAACCTACTATTAAATACAATTCTCACATATATAATCAAATATACTTTACATACTATGGCTCAAAGTTTATAGTCGGCATTTACTTTTTATTTGCATGATTCTAAGGCTAACTGGCTAAGGGTTAGCTATGGCACAGCACATGGTCTTTTCCTTCATTTTTTTATTTTTTACTTTTATTCTTTGGTTGCACTAGGAACCCAACCCTACAACTCACAGATGTTAGGCAAGTGCTTTAGAACTGAGCTACATGCCCAGCTCAGCCACTCCTTTTTCAAGGTATAGAATAAAGCAAAAATACTACATTTGGAGATCCTAACTATTCCAAGCGTCCAGTGACCTAAGTCTAACCTTAATTAAAATTCCCAAAAAGAGAGATGTGCTTACCTTTAGCACGAGACAATAGTCTGTAGGTGCTTTGTATTTGTTTCGATAATCCTGGCCATAGTAAACATTGACATGATCCAGCTGCAGAAAGCATACCAGATCCCGAGAGACCTACCAGAAAAACACCCAAAAGGTCAAGTTACAATAGTGTACAAAGAAGCAAATATCATACATAGTTACAAAATTTTACTAAGTAGAAATTACTATTTTGCAGAAGACAATGAAGTTGTTTACAAACATTTCTTCTTTAATCCACAATATAACCATCCCAAATCAGTTCATTTTGCTTACTGTTACTGTCTATGTCCAGATATCCCCCCAAAACCTCATGCCACCATAGGTAGGGCATTTTCAGAGGTAGCTAGATCTAGAATGTGTTAATGATTCATGGTATAATACTAGGATAAAGAGTGCTGGAATTAAGGGTGTGTGATTACTAAATCAGTCCACTGATTGGTTTGGCATTTGCTCTAAGGATATAAAAGGGAAAGAATATACAATGGATGGAAAGAAGCTGCTAAGATCCCTTGGTTGCTGCTTTGCTACTTTCTGCCCACCACGAGCTGTTTCTCCTGTGATGCCCTCTGCCAAGGCCACCCTACCTTGGAGCCAGCCGACTATGGACTGAAACCTTTACAAATTGTGAACCCAATAAATCTTTCCTCCTTGAATTTTGGGTGTTGGGTATTTTGTCTCGGTAATGAGAGAAGTAACTAAAACACTTAACGTCTTGCTAATCATAACAAACCCTAACTTTTTTGGAAATGCTGACATTTAACAATAGTATTTTAAGTATAGTGGGGCATGTGTTAAATACAATAGTGTGTAGGAGAGCTCCCTGGAGCGAACAAGAAAATTATCAAGTGGTTCAGTGCCTATAAAACATATCTCAAATACAATGATTTTCCAGTGGAGGTTTCCTCATCAGTTAAACAGGGACAGGATTTTACTCATAGGATTATATAACTAGATGATACTATAAAGTCCTTAAAATAGTTCTGTCCTCAAATTAGTGCAAAGTGGTGGTTACACCAAGTAAAAGCCTATCACTGAAGATTGAAATGGTTGTAAACCCAGAAAACTCTTCTTCTCCAAACAAAAAGTACTCTGGCAAGAGTCCCAAAAATAATAAATAAAACTATGCTTTCAAATGTGGTAAAAGAAATGAGAGGGCCCAACTAATGATTGGAGAAGTGAAGATTTTTTAGACAGATTATAAACAAATTAATCTGTTCTATATAAGCTAAAGTAATGACATAATCACAAATTAAAAGCAATTAGCATGAAAGAAGGGACCAAAGCCCTACAGAAGGGACCCACCTTTGCTTTTCCTTTAGGGACGTAGTAGATACCAGATGCTCGCAAGAGAAAGTATCGCTTTTTCCAGGACTTCTTGCCGTCATCTTTCAACCAAAGGACTCCTTCAATTTCTGGTACAGTTACAGAGCTTCCACAAAAGCATTCCTAAAATAACAAGATGAGTTGCAAATATTTCTGATCCTTGGGTTCTTAGAAAAAAGTTGTGCCTACCCCGTGAGCTGCATTATATTAAATCAGAATGGTTTTCCATTAAAACCATGCTGCTAACTTCACCTGAATCTGAACTTTTTAAACACAATATGAATTTATTTTGGAACTACTATGGCAATCCTGAAATGTTTACTAAGCTAAAATTCTAGACAAATATAACAGTGAACTTCTGCCTATGATCTTTTATCTAATATCAAAGAAAATTAACTTGAAACATCAACTGTATATAACATACTTAAATGCATTTCTGAACAGCATAGTTAAAATATGAAATATAAGTAAATGTTAGAGTTAACATAAGCACTAAATTTTATTTTTCTACAAATTATCAATGAACTAATTAGTTATCAAACTAAAAAGGAATAAAGTTAAAAAGAAAGCAACATGTTAAGCAATTGATTAGTAGCAATTAAAAAACTATGAATTGATATGGTCTAAGACAAACAGGGCATTTGTTGTCAAAACATTTAATATTAGGTTGAGAGCAATATAAGCAAACTCAAAATTCTGAATTCTGTTTATGCTTAGATACAAATCTAGGCCTGGGGATATAGCTCAGTGGAATAAGCGCTTGCCTAGCAAGCGCAGGGTCCTGAGTTCGATCCCCAGTACCGCAAAAAAAAATAGATACAAATCTAATGTGAAAAATAATGTACTTGTAAAAGAAAGTCCTCACTAAGTACTAGTGTAGGGCATTTTCAACCTAAATTAATTTCTCCATCTTCAAAGTATAGAAAAGTTCAGAATTATAAAGATTTCCTTTCTTAATGGTAACTAGAATCACTATTAAAAGCCAAATGCTTATCTTCATTTTCCTAATTGCCTTGTTGGTAAGAGTTTACTCCAGCTTTCAATGTACCAACTTTGTTTAATTTGTTAAAATCAGCAAAACCTGAAAATTCAGTTATATTTAAATTTATTATTTGGCAAAATAAGGAGATTTTTTAAAAGAATGATTCATAAACTTATTGGAGTTATTTATGGCTAAGGTCTGAGATTTTGTGAATAGCTAATTCTATTCAGCTTTCTCTCTGAAAAAGTAGGTAAAAACAATGAACATTGTTCATCAGCCAGCCCTTGTCTCCACCTGGCAGCCCCTAGAACTTACTACTTTTTGTACTTCACTAGAATATTGGTTGGCAAAAAAATAGTTTTTCAAAGGTTCTTCAGTTGCCTAACTTTGTTCACACAGTTGAATTCTTCTCTCTCCCCCATGGCATCAAAGAATACAGGCTTCTTGCGCTGTCACTGTCGGTATGGAGTGCACCACACTGCACTTTAAAAGGCTCTTACTACTTATAAAACGTGCAGAAAAGGGGTCGGGCAGGCGCACCTCCAGCAGTACTTCTTTGTTTCTATCTGCCATTTCCACTGTTTCCTTTTTACCCAGAAGATAATTCTGGAAAAACAATGAAACAAACGTTACAGGAAAAACCTATCCTATCATTCCCTTGGCATAAGTACACATATGATTTCTTCTGTAGGAGTAGCAATTCTAGGTACGTTTTTGCCAGTGTAGAGGGAGTACTATTTTGCAAAGCTCTCAGCATATGGGCTTGATCATTAAATTACTCAACACTGGCCTCTTGCCTAAACATTTGTCATGAATTATTCCATAAACTGTCCTCTCCCGAATCCTGAGGTCACGTCCCATGCAACAGCTGACAGCAGGCAGAAAACTTACGTTCTGGCTTTAAGAAGAAATCCCAGATTCTGTAAGACTGTCACAATCTCATTTTATTAAAACCTGAATTGTAACTATTAGTATAATTATTTTTCACAGTTGCCTACAAAAAGATCTATTGACACCCTCGAGGACCCCTTCGTTAGAATACCCGGAGGAGGTGAGTCCTGCTAAGTGGGCAGGAAGCTGCTCAGCACCTTGGACACTGCTGCTGTTTCTCTCACTACCCCTTTTTATCGTGGGGTTCTTGTTTTTTCCCACCTATTGATTTCTGTAAAATAATCTAGGTATTAGGAAGAACGAATCGAACCTGGAATAAAGGTAACATATTAGAATGTGGAGCCATTTATAATCAAGGTAATTGTGATTTGTAAAAAAGACTTTAAAAAAAGTAAAATAATAGTGGAGATACAATTTCCTTTTCTTTGACAAGGTGAGAAACTCACCAAATAAATTACTGGGTTCAACACAGCTCTGGGTTACAGAGCAGGGAGACCTGGTCATTCTACGCAGGACCATCCCCTGGGAGGCCGCCACCTGTGTCCAGCAGCCGAGCTACCTCAGCAAGTGCTGCGCAACGCTCCTGTGAGGTCTGCAGCTACAGCGCTCCAGTCAAGTGTACGCCAGTCTCCTAACACCACTAATTCAGCAACAAGAGAATCAAACGAGATCTACATCTAAAAACTCTGACCTGAGGTACATACCTAAAACTCCTAAATAACTTTTTCAGTCTTACCTGTGGGTTTTTGAATAGTGCATATTTTTCTATACGCTCCATAAACATAAGCTTGTTTTGACTATCTCTTGTCCAATTGAGAAGATTTTCAACCAAGTTTTCATGGTCTTCAAAGATTCTTTCTGTTTTAAAAAAAACATCAGTATTTCTTTAGTACTCATCAAAACTGTATTAAAGACATGAAACCTTGCAAGGTGATTCAAATCAGAATCACCTCCTCTTTTTTTTTTTTTTTTTTTTTTTTAAAGAAATTGAGACAGGGTCTCACTATGTAGTTTAGGCTAGCCTTGAACTCACTATGTAGCCCAGGCTGGCCTTGAACTCAGAGTAATCCTCTTATCTCAGCATCCTGAGTGCTGGGATTACAGGCGTACACCAGCACACACAGTCCAGAATCATAGACTATTAATCAACACTACATCCTGGGCCCTCACATGTTGGTATACTTCATGTCACAAACAAGGAGACATGCCCTCGTGATGTGAAGGGAGTTAATGGAGGTCACACCAATGACAGGCGGAAGAATTAGGACTAGAATTGAAGTCTTCTGACCTCCAGCACATCTTTCTTCAGCCTCTAGTTCTTTTCCATCCACTCTTAAATTGAACTTAAGTTAAAGAACATTTTTTAGATACTGATTTTTTGAAGCTTGTTGCTGTTGCTTCCCTTAAAGTTAAATGCTAGTACACAGACATCAGTAACACATAGCCAGTTTAACCTGGAAATGATACTGTGTTCAAAGAACTCTCAAAATACTTGAGGTTAAAAAAAAAAAAAAAAAAAAACTTGAGGTAAATTCCTTGGTAATTTTGCAGGAAAAGAAAATGCCCCTAAATGCTTCTGTAACATGAAAGCTGTAGAGATTACATAGAAGTTTAAAAGCAATTAAAGCAATGACATCACTAACCCATTTGTAACTCAGAAACAGTCTCCACCAGCGACCAGTCTAAACTGCAGCCACAGTGGGACTTGTCCGTCAGGCTGTCCAGCACTTGCCTCACCGTCTGCCTCTCGTCCACCATCATTGTTTTAGAGCTGTCATCAGACATGTGGACTCTGATCACCAGCTGTAATAGGTAAAAATGACATTCAATGAAAACCAAAAAACGACATCTTGGAGAGGATTTGAATAATCTACTTAGTGTCTAACTATGAATTAAAATACAAACATGACTTTTATTACGTGAGAAAAGTCTAAAAATTGTATATCAAGGAACTTACCTAAATAAATTTGAAGGGTTTAAAAATGATAATAGGTAAGTGTCTTATGTTAAGATTATTCTGTTTTACTCTTTTGGGAAACTTTAAGTTCATTCTTTTTATAATGTATCTGATACACAAAAAATATAATTTGAAAATGCATTATTAGAACGAAGTCCCCATCCACCACTGCATAAATGAAAGTAATATTAAATAAACAAGGCAAGTTGTCCTAAGTCCAAAAAACTGATGAAACCCCAACCAGGCAAAGGCCCGCATCACCTTTTTCACTTGTGCCTCTTTAATTTTCTCCAGGGCAACTCTGATCTTCTCGGCTTTCAATTTTGCTGCCTGTTCTTCCTGTGGACACAAAGCACTTCAGATAAACTACTGCTAAAATGATGAGAATATGTGAGAAGTCCTTTCTATTCTTTAAGGGTGTTTCTAGTATTGAATTTCATTAAGAATATACTTGTCACACACTTAGAGCATATTTCAAAAACAGCCTTGTTTACAAATTGAATGGAGACATATTGTTAAAAAAAAAAAAAAAAAGAGGGTTTTCCTTAAAAATGTCTTACAGTAAGATTAGATTCTATATTCCAGAGAGGAAAAAAATCTGGTGCAGCAAATTAGTAAATTTGATTTTGTCAATACAAAGCAGACATCGACTCAGCCACCCCTGCCTATTTTTATACAGCTTCACCTCTGTCTTACACTCCCTCCAAAGTATAGAGTAAGCTTTTGCATATTCACATTTTCATTTGTTACACAGAAAATGTATAAAAGTATCTATGGCAAAGTGTTTTACTTACCAATTATCCATCCATAATCCTTACTAAAAACCCTTGATAAAATTAGGTTCAGTCTCACTACTACACTAATGCAAAAGAGGCTGCCATGTATCTTAAGTTTTACTTTGCTTTGGACATTTATAAATATAATCATGTCAGTAAATTCAAGTTTTTTTCCATTGCCTCATTAGTAAGATTTTTTAGAATGCTAAATATAACTTTCCAAGTAACTTAAATTTTAGTAACTTCTACTTCAAAAAAGCTAGTTTATACACAGTAATAAAACAGTAATACAGAACTAAATACACAGTAATAAAACACACCAATAAAGAACTAAAACCATTTGGTTATTTTTTTGTGAGACAGCATACACTAAACACCAGAACACTGTATACCAGCATGTTCTAGCATACACCAGAACAGTACTTACTTGTAATTTCCAGCAATAGGCCATAATACACTGTAGCATTACTCTTCAATTGAAGAAAAAAACAAAAAACTTGTATAAGTAGACTTTTGTTAATAAGGGACTATTTTCTACTCCTAAGCTTTTAATGGCTCTGGAAAAATACAAATTCTGGTCTTATATATTCCTTTGTTTAACATGTACTTTTGAAAAAGGGAAAACTTAATCGTATCAGACTTTATCTTTCTGTATTGTAATTAAAAACCACAATCCATGTGCCATTCTTCATTAGGAAGCTGAAGCTTCCAGGGCAAAAAATTAATAGCTTTACCTCCTGTTCACCTAAATTTATCAGTTCTTATTTATGAACTGCTTCTCTTTCCATTTCATATTCTCAGCTGCTTCCTTCATTTCAAGCTTAGTATTTACTACTCAGTGGAACAGCGGAGCAGTGGTGTAAGGAAGGCAGTAAGCCTGCTTGCCAGAAATCTGATCCCTTTCAGTGAAAGGAACCAGTAAATTAACATAATAACCAGGGTCTGGAAATACTATCTGTGCACTGAATTAAGCAGACAACAAAGAATTTTATTTTAACAACGGACAGGGGTAAGATAAGACTTGGTTCTCTACTATTACAGATATAGTCCCCTGACCTAAAGATTAAATTATCTTATTCCCCTTCTCTTTACACAAATAAACAAACAGAATTATAAAATAATTGACATTTTAAAATTTTTTCTTTTAAAAACAGGCTATTAAAGAAAAACTAATTTTTAGTTGCTAGAATTGAGTCTAAGAGAAATATCATTATTAGTTAAATTACCAAACCCTGCATGTGTTTTGAGGAGTACAGCACAGGTCTGAAATATTTAAAACTGTCAAGTAACTGATTTTATAAAAATTCCTGGAAATTATTTCTCAGTATCTCATCCTTATATTGGTATAAATGGCTACTGCAGCAAAAGAAAATTTATCAAGGGATACTTGCAAAATTCATTTCATTCTGATGAGGAAAAACCGATGTGGAATCAATGCTTTATGTTTTTAGAATACAAATATGAACTTCTAGATAATTGTAATTGTTTATAATATTATAATTAATCTGCAGACATGAAAATAAAGTTTAGAAGATGTTCTCAAAGCTGAAAACATATAACAAAAAATGAGGAATATTTAAGAAAATAAGACAAGTCTAGAACTGAGAATGAAAAATAGTACCGGCACTCTGGAGAACAAAACTAAACATACTCTTACCATTGGATCCAGTAATCACATCTTATTTATGTCTAGGAAAAAAACCCCACACATGGGTGTCTACAGAATACTATCTTTATTCATTGTAATTGCCAAAACTTAGAAACAACAAAGATGTCCTCCAGTGACCGAACAGATAAAACTATAGTGCATCCTGACAATAGAATCTTAGCACTAAAAAGAAATGAACTATCAAGCCACCAAAGACACAGAGCAGTCTTAAATATCAAGTATTAGCAAGCGAAAGAAATCAATCGGGAAAAGCTATAAATTGTATAATTCTAATTTACTATACTCTGGAAAAGCCAAAATTATGCAGACAGTAAAAAGATCAGTGGTTGCCAGGGGTTCAAGAGGAGCAGCGAACAGGCAGAGGACAGAGGATTTTCAGGGCACTCAAACTACTGTCTGACATTCACAGTGGGGCACACATGTCTGAAACTGCCCTAAATATAAAGCCTATCTACAATATGTATCTATGTATATGTGTGTATACACTACATGTTAGCTATAAATATGAAAATATTTGTGTGTTCCTATTTCAGTTTAGTATTTGAAGCAAAGTTTTCAACTTTAGGACTAGTTTACACTCATCAGTTTCTGCTCCACAGTGGAAGTACAGGTTAAACAAGTAAAAGACTAGGTACAATCCGTTAACATACAGTTAAGTCAGTCGGGCTTCCTAGCCATCAACATGAAGGCATTCTTAAGTAAGCACATTAGATAGAACTAATTTAGCAAATTCAAATTCAGCTATTTTTCCACTTGGTGAAATGTTATTCTTCAATAGCTACATAAATTGGTCTATGTAATGACCCTCAAATTAAAATTTCAAAGTTATTTATCTGAGTATTATTACTGCAGCAAAACTGAAAATGAAATACCTCAAATTGTAAATTTCATAATATTTTATGCTCTGTATAGATGACGAACTCCTCTGTGAGTTGTTATCTACTATAACTAAACTCAAACCACTATTTTAATCATAATCATTTGTAAAAAAATTATCTTTAGATCTTAATGTTAGACGATACAGGAAAGAGCAATAAACTTTGCTGATTTGTTTAGAAGATATATTTAGAATATCTCCAAGTTTATAAAGCAATGCAAAATCTGTTCAATCACTAATACAAAGGAACAAGTTTTCTTCATCTCAGGTTCTCCTGACACACTTAGGTCTTAAGTATTAGCACATGTTTGTAGAACATATAATGAGCACATTCCTTGTGTGCCCCTCATTTTTTGACCACCCTTTTCTTTACATTGTCTCACAACTACCCTAAACTAAGTGAATGACACCTCACATATAAAAACACTTTTCTCTCCGATCCCTTTGCTTAAAAGAGCCAGAGACGGCCCATTTTCTACTGCTGAGTGGCTATCAGTAACCATCAAATGCCAAGTCTCCTCCAATTTACATAAAAGACAAATACTTGGTGAAGATCTCACGATTAAATGAAAACCAATGCTGTAGTTTAAGTGTTAGAAAGTTCTCTGTGTGATAACAATTAGAATACCCATACTCAGGAGAATCACAGCTGCAGTGAGTGAATTCCTTCCACTGAAAAATAATTAAAGGCCTTATGGGTTAAAAAACCCAGCTGAAATTAAGAGGCTAGACATATCCTTTGGGATCTAGTTTGACAGATTACAACAATTAAAAACTTATGTAAATTAATGATTCAAAGAGAACTTGGGAGTGATATAAACAATTTAATGTCCATTAAATGTTCTATAAGATTGCTTAAAGCCAATATAATAATAGTAACAGTTTATTTCCTCTGAAAAAAATGATGAAATCAACAGACTCTTAAGAAAAAACCTAACATTAAATGAACACCCACAACTTGCCACACTATGAGGCCTGTTACATATGTATCCCCTTTAAATATCAACAGAAAGTACAAAGCCCATATTATTAGTATATTCATTGTACCAATTATCAATGAACGATTAATGAAGACTGTTATCTTTCCAAGATCAAGCAGGTACTGTAGTTAAGACTACTTATTCCTTCTGCCATAATAGCACAGTTCCTATTGCCCTTAAAGGGTTACAGCTTAAGCTTTCCAGATATTGTAAACAAAAATTTGCTTGTCAAAAAGACATTCAGTAATATTAATAAAGCAAAGAAAATGGTGGTTAACATTTGCGCATTCTTAAACAACTCAGAAGGGGAGGTCAGAAACTGGTGCACTAATGTCTGTATATGGGTCCATACATCTACAATTCGAAGATATCAATGGATAAAGCAACAACTACTGTTGAGACCATATCACCTTGTCTATAGATTAGTTGTGATTGTACTATTTTCTATGATAATGGGTGTCTGTTTGTCAATATGTTTTTGTATTTTTATGTTTCTAAAATAAAAAAAAAAAAAAAAA
>PVLD010013387.1:0-56225 GCA_004027595.1 Dinomys branickii | reverse complement strand
TTTCACACACTCCTATAATTCGAATATTGTTACGCTTTGCCTCATCTTGCAGCTGTTGGATTGACTTTTCTTGTGTCTTTGATGATATCACGAGATTCTTCCTTTCACGCTCATAAGCTGCCATGCTGTCTTCCAGTTCTGAAATTCTATCTTCGGTTTCATTTAAACGGTTTTTCATGCTTTCAGCGTTAGTTTTCAAGTCCTGGCATTCCCTTTGGACCTGTTTCATTATTGGTAATTCATTCCTGAATTGCTCTTGTAAGGTTTCTATTTGTTTCCTATTTTCTTCTAGACTTTTGTCTATTTCTCGTCTGTGTAAATGGAGCATTTCTTCCATCATTGTTTTCAGCTCGTTTTTTATCTGAGAAATCATTGTGGGTATGTGGGTTATTTCTGCTTTAAGCTCTTTCATGGACTGTTAGAGTTGTTTAATTTCGGATGCAATCGTTTCATATCTTGAAGTTATGAGGCTTCCTGGTTCCCATGTATCTTCATCTTCAAAACTTGTTCTGGGTGGGGTTGAGTTTTGAGACTGCGTTTTCTTCCTCTGTTTTCCCATTTTTGGGTATCAGATTCAAAATGTGGAGCTATAAATTCCACAGGCAGTTCAGCAGGTGGAGGTCTGCTGCAAGGGCTGCTCCAATGATTCCTTCTCTTTGGGAGAATGTCCCTTAAGCTTTCTGCTGAGATTTGTTCTTCTGTCTTCCCTTTTTTGGGTATCAGATTCAAAATATTGAGCAGTAGATTCCCCAGGCAGCTCAGCAGGCAAAGGTCTGCTGCAGAGGCTGCTCCAGCGACTTTTCTTTGGGGGAATGTCCCTTAAGCTTTCTGCTGAGAGTTCCGCTTAAAAGGCTGTACAGATATTGGTTAGATACTCCCTACCGAGTGACCTGGGTGAGGTGTGTAAGACCACTCCCCCGCCCTGCCAGGGTTCCCTGCAGGTATAGGGATGGATCTCCTCCCCCACTCGGTGATCTGGTCGTGAGCGCAGATAGCTCACCAGTTTTCGGAGTCCCTGCAGGCAGGAAGGTTCCAAGGTGCCAGTTTTTTGTGCTATGCTCGCGATCCACCGCTCGCAGCCCCTTGTTTCCTCGCGCTCTCCGGGTCTGGGGGTGGGAGCGGGATGCTCCGCTCCTATGCTGCTCGCGCCGCCCTGGCCACGGACCGCCGGCTGCCGAGGGTCTCGGCTGCGCAGCCTGCCTGATGCGCGCGAAATGTGAGACTGCCGGGTGTTGCCGCTGCTAAAAAGCCGATCTCTGTTGGGAGTCGCTGGAAAGCTGCGCCGGCTCGGGAGGCGGGAGGAACCGAGCTAGCTGTGGCCCCCAGGGCGCTCGGACCCAGCCAAGCCCCCTCCCCGCGCGGAGCGTCTCTGGCTCCCAGCGTCTGGGGTTTTCCCGCATCTCTCCACGGCAGTTTGGGCCGCCCTACCGCATCTCCCCCGGCAGCTCAGAGAAACACGTTCAGTTTGATCTTCCCAGCCGATGTCCCGGCATTCACACTCGCCAAGTCTGTCTCGAGCTGGTGGTGTTTATCAAGGAGGATCGCTCCTTTGCTGTTCACCTGGTCGCCATCTTCCCGGAAGTCCCAAACAAGGATATTCTGCTCCCTCCGCCGCCCGGTCCCCACTGAGCCACGCGCCAGCCGTCCCGCAAGTTCTGCCACTCGCTCCCAGGCCCGGCAACCCCTTCGCGACGTGCGCCTGAGCTGGGCTCTGTTCCCTTCACCCCCAGCCCAAACCACACCGGGCCCATGCATGCCCGGGGACCCGCATCCCGCCCCGCCGGCGGCTACCAGTCTCTAGATCATATTTTAAATGCTTAAGTTTATAAGCCATATCTTTAAGAGTTGTCGGTTGAAGATTCAGAAGATGCCTGAGTGAAATTATCTGAAAGGACAGGTTAGAAAAAGAACTGAATAGATGGGAAAGATTTATCATGAGGAGAAAGGACTTGAGAGAAAGGATGGAGCTCTAAAAATACATCTTTACTGACAGGAAGAGAGTAACATATTCTAGGTTGGTCCAGAAGATAAAATCAGATTCAACCAAATATAGCTTAGTATAGTGGTGGACTAAGTTCTTAACCATTAAAATTGACAATCCTCAAGATAAGCTTTACCTTGTGTAATTTCTACTCGTCAAGGAGGTTTTAACAAACATTTACGGGATCATTTGTTCACAGGTAATCTTCCAAAGCATTGGTAAATGGACTAGGTAGCCCCATAAGGGCATTTCAACTCTAATGTACCCTGATGCCTGTATTTTCTATGTAAAACTTTCCATTAGCCACAGGGGCCTGCGTCCTTACTTCCCTCTTCTCCAGGACTGTTTTGTTTTCTTTTCTGTGGATCATGCCTCCCTTTTTCTCGACTCTTGCCCCATTTTCACCTTCTATCACCTGTCTCCAGGGTTTCTTTCTCTACCCAACCTGGGCTACATCATCGGAAATACCAACTGTTACTAATTATACTAAATGATCATTTTCTATGCTTCTATTTCATGTTTTCTAATGCATTTTCTGTATTCCAACTCAACTGATGCTTAGAAAACAAATGGACTAAGGTTAAATAGGGCAGAATTTGTTAATAGAAGGTTGAGAAATTTTTGAAAGATCACGTATTTGTCCTAGCTAATATGGAATGGAAACTATGTCACACAAAGCTAAACCAGAAAAGGCATCTTTGATTAAACTATGTGTACTTCAAAATAGAATGACATTCTGGCATGAAATCCCACCTTTCCCACTATCACTGTAGCCTCTGTTGGTGCTAACAGGCAGGCTGAGGGCACTTCCAGGCTATCAGCTATGTCTCTGTGCTGTGAAGTATCAGGTCCACTTTGGTCAATATCCCACTTAAGTAACAGCTAAATTCTTTTCCAGAGCCAGGCCACATACTAAAAGCTCCTAATAAAAATAAAAGCAAAAAGAATAAATATGTCTCATTTTATGAGCCTGCATGTTGTCCAGTTGGGACTGCTCTTAGGTCCATTGGTTTGGTTTAGTTTTAATTATCCAAGTTTTATATAGTTCACATAAAAACAAACGTCATTCTGCAGATAGATGATTGGTCATTTCAAACTGTTCTGCCGCGAAGTACTTCCTCACTATAAATGAAAGCTGAAACTCTTACAATTACAAATGCACTACTGCATTTATTACTGCAATTGACTAGACCATAGACTTTTTTTCATTTTTTTATTGCTTCATGTTTTAGTAGTTCAGTGGTCAGGGATCCAGATCAGCAGCACAACACCTGCTTCGCAAGCACAAGGCCCTGAGTTTGATTACTGGCACCAAAATAAAATAAAATAAACATAATATTTTGATGATTACATAAATTCATAAATATAGGAATCTTAAAACCATTTTTTCTATTGAGGGTATGTTAGTCTTTGTTAATTTTATTAAAAATCTTTATTAACTCCTGACTGAAGTTGATATGTTAAATTGTAATTATCGATTCTTTCAATAAGCTAAAAATCTCACTAAAATACAGATGACACAGCTTTTTATCCTACTTATTTATCTTTAAAATATTACAATGTGTGGCTGTATAGAAGAAAAACTTTCATTAGCAAAATTCTACTTTCAGCGTCTACCGCACTGAATATTGTTTGAACCATGCAAAAGAACTTCTAAATGTTAATCAGGAGATAAAATAGCAGGCAGAGCTCACTTCCAAAGTGTCTGTCTCCTCATGAATGTAAGATTTTCCAGCTTCCAATAAATAATTTAAGCTGTCATTGGTTAAATGAATAGAAAGCAGCAATTAGCATGTCTAAGGCTTTGACGTTTATATGTGAAGGTAAAACTTTTTTTTTGCAGCTTGTAAGGCTCAAATCTAAAAGTTAGATATCTAAAGACATCCTAGTATATGGCTATCCAAATATACACAACTTTATGTTCCTGCAGTTGTTTACAAAATCCTTGAACAATAATTTAAAGACTAAGATAGGAACACAGAACTTATTTTTTTTAACTATATAAACACACATGTCTTCAAATAATTTGTTTTCATGACTGTCAGTTATAATATTTTCTATGTATTTTGCTTTGTCATTGATATTATTTCCAATTTATTCATTGTAATCCTTTTTCTTATTTTACTGGAAACATTGATTTGAAATTTTTGGAAATATATTCTTCTAATATTATTTCCTAGAAGTTCAATTGGGTATTATTATTATTAAAGTCTCTCTTTAGGCTTACACATCATTTCTTCTTAAAAATTTTGTCTTAAATTTTACATAACACCTACTTTTAAACTTTTTTTACTCTTGAAATACTTTTGTGAAGAGGGATTTTAATTAACAAGCCTCTAAAAATAAAATTAACAAGCCTCTAAATGTATCAGTCCTTATGTTTTGCTATGTGTATTGAGGAATCATTAATTTATTCTTATTCTTGAATGTTAATTTTGCTAGTTTTAAGGCCCTGTTCTGCAAGTGTAAGGGTTAGGTAACTTTCTACTTTTTTAGTAGTTCTGTTCACTTTCCTTTCAGGGTCACCTGTCTTTCTGTAATGGTCACTTCTCTCCTTTAACTTTTCTCCTTTGTCAATCTGATCTTTCAGGTTTGAGAATTTTCATTACCATGTTACTTCCATTCTCAGAGTTATTTTGCATGAAAATAATGAGTTGTGCTTCTGTAAATTATGGAATATACTCAACTCTACTGCTCTTAAAATTACTTCTCTCCCAACTTTCCTTTTCCTTTTGCATCAGCCCTTGCTTACTGAGTTATCACATAGTTTTCTCATTTCCTTTATGAATCTCAAGCATTCTGACACATTTCAAATCTCACTTTCCTTCTGGCTAATTTTTTGAGACTCTGCTGCCATTTCTTCTCTTCAAATAATTTTTAATATCCTACCTTAAATAGTATTTAATTATTTGAAAATATATTTGTGTCTCTGTATTTGTTCTTCTGCATATTTTTAACTATAATAAAACTATTTTCATTTTCTCTTTTGATATGATCTATGAAATCTTTTAGTTATTCAGTTATTTGTGAAGATTTCATATCTCATGCAGTGAGAGAGAGTTATGTCTAGCTAATCATATCTAAGTCAGGAAGTAAATGTGTAAAATGCTTTATAAATTGTGTGACTGAAGTCTTTCTAGATAATTTATAAGTCCAATATATCAAATAACAGGAACATTTTTCTTGCCTTCCCATTTGGAAAGTAAAACACAAAAAACACAAAAAGTCAGAAACATCTGCAATTTAATAAGAAATAAAAAAGTAATCTAAGAAAATATAAGTACAAAAGCTCAAGAAGAAAGACCACTCATTTATTTAACAAATAAAGACATGAACAGACAATCTCAGTGAAACATGTATGGAAGATCTTTATATACAAAAATGCTGACCATTTTATAGGAAATATAGTACTATAGTGTTAATGCTGTAATAAAAATTAATGATACATCTGTTTGTGAGAAGGGAGGAAACAAATACACTTACAATGCTAGTGGGAATAACATTCCATATAAGTGGAAATTTGACAATGTGTAGTAGAATGACTTATACATATATGTTGATGTATATACCAGTCAGGTATTAATTGCCACAATAAAACTATTTAGCAAAATAATACAAATTGAGGAATTAAATAATAAACATTTTTTCATTGGTTCATTTCTCCAACATGGTATTGCCTTGACTATGGCTGCTCCGGTGTTACGATATTATCTCAGCTGAGCTCCATGCCATAGATTGGGTGTATGAGGGATCATTAACTGACTCACTTTTCTCAGCTACAACTCACCCAAGCTACATGCTCGTGGTGAATCAGCAGATCACAGTAGAAAGTGAAACCATCATGTCCATTTAAAGTTTCTACGTAATATCAGTTAAATTCCATTGATCAAAGTAAATTATATGAGTAATCGCAAATTATCAGGTGGAGGTTAATATACACTGCAGAGGAAAAGAGAGAAAAAAATAACTGGATATTTTGCAGATTTCACCTTTATCCTTCAAAATATGCTTTGTTCACACGTATTTCCATTTCTTCTGCATTAAAAATTCTAGGTCTTGGGCAGATTATCCTAGGAGATCTCATACTCGCCAGAATCAAAGAACTGTTGTAAGACTGGAATACACGGCATTCAAAGATTCCAGGCTCTTTCTGTGACAACCAAAGAACTGGCTGGGATAAAAGGTGAACAGTTAAACAAAACTCTTATTCAGAGTAAAGTAAGACTCACTGTAAAAGAGGGAAAGGAAAATGTAAAGAAAAGAGAAGAAAGGAAGAGATACTTTTGGGAGCACAACAGAACAGTAAGATTGCAGCAGTGCCCGGAAGTCAATGAATGCTATCTTCTATTTCCTCCCAGATCTTGTCTGCTGGAAGCTGCTCGTCTCTGGCCACAACAGACAAGACACATCCCATTGTTCAGTTTCATCCAGGATCAGGTTACATCCTGCTTCTTTCAGCCTCCATGTGGATCTTCATGACTGACTGGTTACACCCTGTGTTCCAGCAAGCCAGCCTTGGCCCTAGTCTCCTGCCTCAAGACTAATCGATTTATATTTAAAAAAAAAAAAAAAAAAAAAAAGAGAAAGCATGAAAGAGTTCACACTGGGCCTATAGATGTGGTGGGAAATCTTTTGAAAATGTTTAAAGGCCAGTTTTACTCTAAATAGATTCCAGGTCATAGACTTAATTGCTAGCCTTCAGGAAATAGGTAGAATAAACAAAAAAGCTAAATGACAAAAAGGAATAAACAAACAAGCACATCCAGTATTTGTTACAAATTAACAAGGAAATGGATCTTTACTCTTCAAAAAGCCAGTGTTCTTTGAAAAGTCTTTAAATTGTGGTCACAGTTCTAATTTTAAAAGTTTGTAGCAACTAAATGTAATGTAGATTCTTGTTAGGATGGGTACAAGAAAGACACATATTGAAAGCAATGTGTGAAATGTGAAAATTGAATTACTTTTGTAATATTGGTACATTAATGTCTATATATGTATATGTACAAATATATATATGTATATGCAAATATCATAAAACATCAGGATAGTATTAGTATATATTGCATACAAAAATATTATTTTTTGTGGTAAATCCATGCCAAAATATTTAGTAATAAATCTTATGATATCTGCAAATTCTTTTTTAAATTTTTAAATACACACACACACACACACACACACACACACACACACATGTATATGGAGATAGAGATAGAAAGAGAAAAAGAATGAGAGAAATATAATTAAACTGAATAAAGATAACAGTTTCAAAATCTACATAGAGGGAAAAATGATGTTTGTGGTACCAGTATTAACACTTTCCTCTATTTTTGACACATTTTATGGAAAAACAAGACCAAAGGATTAAGTTAAAATATAGTTGGTCCAATACATATGTTGTCTTAAATGTATTTCTAAGTATCTTTGGTGTTCCATATAGTGCATCTTAAGATTTAGGAAAAACAAGGTTTGGTGTAGACAGTGTTGCTAAGATAGTATGTTCCTTTCTATTCAAAATGTTTTCATAAAGTTAAAGAGTATTTGAATGATGTTTATAAATAATCTTAGCATATTTTCTTAGGCTGTGTCTAGCATAGGCCTAGAGTAGAACCCTAAAAAGTTTTGAATTTCTTGTCCTTTTATGTCAATGCTTTTAAGTTAATTAGCCATGTGAATGTTGCTTACTGTAGTTTTCTAAATTCTTAATCATTACATCTCTCGTTTATTTTTTTCCTTTTTTAAAATTTTCCCCTATGTAGAAAGAGAACTGTTAATTTTGAAGAGGAACGTTAATTTCATAGTTTCAGCACTCCATGCTACATTTTCTGGTTGATTGATTGAGCAATTCTTCCCTTTCATCTGAATAAAATGATCAAAAAGATATCCATAAATAATAGGGTTTTTAAATTTTACTTTCTTTTTACCAATATGGGAAGACATTATCGAGACATTTCCTTTCTTCTCAAAAGACAGTCAAAGACTTTCTCAGTCTTTGCCATATATATTAGTTAATGAACCATACAAAAATGTGCATTTCATAATATAGAGAAGTATTTTTATTACCATCTTTGTTAAATGTACCCATATGAAAAATGGAAAACACACACACGTACATCTTAAATATATTTTAATAAAACCATTTTGCTTACTGTGAATATATTATCCCACTGAAATCAACTGAGAGAGTTCTATTCAAAGTTGCCTCTAAGTCATATCATTAAAAAAGACATTTCATTTATTTCAATATTATCATTATAATTAAAGTGTATTACAGAACAAGCTGACACTAAGGAAAAAGAATTCTCTTTTCAAAAACTAAACTATGCGTTATTTGATGATGGCACTGAAAAAAACCCACAAATGAATGTCAGAGTATAAATACCAACTTGAGAACATAATAATTTATGCAATTTATGCACAATTTACTCAGGAAATTCTAGTAACTCTATGTAGTTTAAATTAATGTAAAGAAATAAAAATTATCTTTATGGGCAAACAATGAATTTGTGCTATATATCAAATAAATAGAGTTGTTTCAAATATGCATTTGAAATAATTTTATAGATCATTTGAAAACATATGCCTGAGAAAAAGAGGAGGAAGAGAAACAGGAAAGTCCCTGTACACATATTATATATATTAGATCTATGTGATAATTTGCCAAGAACAAACTCTCATGTGTCACCTCGTTACTGTGTTGAAAGCGCTCAATAATTTAAAAGAATACAATATTTCTCTCTCTTGATTTCTTATCTATTTTTACATATAAATTCTGTAGTAGAATTGATCAATCTCTTGATACTCCAGAGCAAGATTGAAAGACTAATCACATTCTATTGGATAAGCCCTGCAGTTCTTAAAAGGCAGGGAATACATAAAATATTGTCAATCTTCTGGCTAGATTTTAGTGACATATAGAAGCTTTCAATTTGTTTTAACTTGAAATTTATTAATGTGAAAACCATATATTATTCTGCAAACCATGTTTTGTTAGTACTGAAGCAAATGCCAAATACTTCCAGTGAACCAGATGTCTTTGTGTTTACACTAGCTGATGCTGGTCTTTAATAAGTAGTTGGAAGTAAATATTTTCTATATACAATCAATAGCAAACATTGTCAAACATTAAAGTAACAACTGAGAAAAATCCCCAACTTTTACTCTTAAACAAACATAAAATCTCCTAAAAGTTTTTCATTTGAGAGTAACAAACTAAGGTCCAAAGACATTGAAACTTCAACATGACCACATGACTGGAGCCAGAAATAGAATGTTTTTGTTTGCAGCCAAGGTCTCTTCTTCCAGGTAATAATCAGTAACTACTATGAGCAGTCCGCTAGGTGTACAAAAATTATCTTGTTCTCAAAATGCTAACCATTTATAGCATGAGCTTATTTATAGATAAGTATGGCAGGTTTTAATACTTATTTGTACACTCGTGTTTGAAACACCACTTTAAGCATTCATTGGGTATTTGTCAAGGATGGAGATGGAGATGCTATGTTAGATTGCTTCAGAGCGGCTTCATTGCACCTGTGTCCTGGCGGGCAGAGTCACTAAGGGATGACGGAAAGACATGGCAGACGAGAGAAAGGGCACATGAAAGGTTATATCCTCGACAGCTCAAGTCTTATTCACGGAAGAAGGGTACAAAATGCACCTGGGAGGGTGGTTGAGATTGATATGGGAAGGAAGTGAAAAGACAAGATTCTTCAATGTTTGAAAAAGTTTGTCCTTCATTTTTTAAACAACGGAAACTGACAGGATTCATGCACATAAAGAGTAAGCTGCACAGGCTTGTAATGTACAAAAATAAATTGAGTCTCAAGACAGGGATCTGACTTAAAGGTATATTAGAAATACATTCCCTCGTTCTGAACAGATACCCTAATATAGGCCTTTACTAGGAAATAAGTAAGAGGCACAGGAAACTAGATTTAAAAAACAGGCTGGAGCAGGAAGCACAGCCAGTTACTAAATGCAAGGGGAGAAAAACCGTTGTCTTATTTTGAGTCACCAGGTGAAAGAAATATAAAAATATTTCAGGAGGTGAAGGTATGACAGAAAATTATGCATTCAATGAACATGTGTCGTGTTTGAAATTGCCGAGCCACTTTGATTTGGTGGAGCACTATAGAAAGCTACGTATAGACACCAGGCAGGTCCGACAGACGGGAATATACTACAAAGAGGTTAGAAGATATTGAGACAGGAAAAGCCATGGCAGAGAAGAAAATGCGAGAAGGGAGCAAGACAAAAAGTGACAGGCAGAAAGAACTGGACATACATTTGAAAAGTGAGTTTTGAAAGCTTTTTCAGTACTTTCAGGAAGTAAGGAACATTTATTTTCATTAAAATTTTAGTTCATTAAAACACATGTAATATTTTCCAAATTTGAACAGAAAGCTAGGGCTGGGGACGTAGCTCAGCGGTGGAGCCCTTGTCCGCCATCGCTGTGGCCCTGAGATCTGACCCAAGAGCAACAAAAGCAAAACAAACAAGAAGTCCAATGGCTAAATCTTTTTCTTGTCAATTCAGGAAATAAAACTTTTGAGGTAACAAAGGGAAGTTTAGGATCTCATGTTATACATCTTGGCAACAACATAAACTTAACATGATACTAAAAGTTTTGTCTTTCAAATTTTATTTCGTAGTTTAAAAGTTTTCTACAAGAACTATACAGTACTCATTTCACCCACATTGCTTCTAAGAAGCATGCTTCCAGCATTATAAATATTTCTACTAAAAGCAAAAATACTCTTAAAAGGAAAGATAGCTTTGCAATAACTTAAACAGTCTGAAGCTCTACCCAATGGAAATAATTACTGTTTTAGCATCAAAACGGTCTTTCATTACATAGTCATTTATTACAAAGCTTGAGTTCAGGTATGGCACATGTCAAAACCTCATTAAAAGGCATGAACTAATAGAACAAGATTGTCACATCAGATATTTTTTCCTTCGAGGACCTAAAGTGACTAATTTCAGGAAGAAAGTTTGTGTCGTATTTCCATAATATAACCAAAAATATTCTAAAAAGTTTTTCATTCTCTAGAGAATGTAATAAGTGAAGAAATAAATAAAATCCAATGGTTTTTGAACATTTTAAAGGCAACCTTCACTTAAATTTGCAAATGTGGCTTTCATTTCTTAGTTACTATTAATACTCTTCCCCATACTGACTTTCTGAAAGAATTGTGATATAATTATGCAGAAAATTAAAGGAGAAATACTAATGAAATTAAAGTGATTGCCCAATGCTCCATGTCAGCAGTCATAGTTAAAATCAGATAATCATAGTGCTAATACTTACTTGATGGAAAATATGTATGTTCAAATTGTAAAGAGGTGAGATGAGTCTCCTAGTCACATCTTATAGGACCTAGGTTTCACAACAAGCCTCTCGTCTTCAGGGTCAACACAAGCAAAGGCTATTCCAGGAGCTTAGAGGTGTCATTTTATACTGTGGAATATCATGCTTTTCCACAAGATATAAAGTATGAGGGAAGAAAATATAGTGTTTTTTGATGTTTGTACTTCTATCTTCTTCCAATAAGCCAGTATATTACAATACCTAATAGTACTGCATTGAAGAATGCCAGCTGATTGTACACTGGGATGAATTTACCAGTTTTAAACTCCAGGGAAACTGAATACTCTGGACAGTTTCTAGTTTGTTAAACAGAATGACTGGATTTTTAGAAAATAGGAATATTTGTTTACTTAACAGAAATTTAATTGTACCTCTAGATATAAATTCCTGGTTAGTGAAAAAAATTAACATACAAATTTAATGAAAACTATAATCTAAATTCCTATCTTAATGGAAAATACAATCCAAGAAAAGAAGAATGAGAGTTAGGAGGAAAACACCAATTAATAACAGAAAGAAACCATACTATTTTTATCATCATACACTATTAGCATAACAGTTTGTTAATTTCTAATTTATTAACAAAACTTCATAAGTATATGTACGTATGAAATCATAAATATTATGATTCATGAATGTTCATGATTACCACTTAAACTGTTACTCAAGAGTTCATCTGTAATTTGTGCCAATAAAAGGATTAGCATTCCTGGTCAAAAGCTCCTAAAATAGGAAAGAAATCAATACCCTTCTCAAATGAGCAAGAAATAAAGATAAAACATATGCAGGCTACACATACAGAATCAGTTCAAATGGGCAACAGAGTCTGAAATCTTCATCTCAGAAGTGCCCTTGCCCACAAAGATAATTAAATGTAAAACTGAGTCAAGAACTTCGGAAAGAGTATTTAATGTGAGGTGTATGTACCCGGTTTACATGAAAAAGGAGTTACCATTATTAATAAGGATTGGGTAAAACTTAAATCTAACTTCTTGCCCCTTCCAAGGAATACTTATTTTGATTGACACATAATAATTAATATATTTAAAAGTCTCAATACAGTTTTGAGTTGCCTATATCAGCTTAGGCTAATTGACATTAGTCAAGAAACTGCCTTACACTCTGATCTACAATGTACGATGCTTCCCAGTGTTTCTTATGTCCATTAACAGTTAGGTTATCAACTGCTTTGTGCAGTGACAGTATCATAGCCAGTGATGTTTATCTGAGGCTTGATTATTCCTGACTGAAACTTAGAATCATCAAGCTTTTAGTGTGAAACATTCCTTTGGTGGGTATATTTTTAATTTTAATTTGTATTTCTCTTTTGATTAATGATATTGAACAATATTTCAATAACCTATCTTGTGAAATGTGAGGTCAAATTTTGCCATTTAAAAAATAGATTTGCCTCACTTATAACTGGTTTGAAAGAATATATTGTTTACTTTTAATTTTAAAACCTTTAGGGGTTTGTATGTATATATCCATATGCACACGTGTATGTGAGAGAG
Organism: Dinomys branickii; assembly: GCA_004027595.1. Taxonomy (NCBI): domain Eukaryota; kingdom Metazoa; phylum Chordata; class Mammalia; order Rodentia; family Dinomyidae; genus Dinomys; species Dinomys branickii. Next base: position 43,357 of record PVLD010013387.1, on the reverse strand, counting down.
AGAAGAGAGGAAAGAGACTGTGCTTTGCCCTTTCACTACTCTAATAGAATATTTTAGATTAACAGGAAGAAATTCTTCAGGTTAATGATGATCAATTTATCCTTTTCTCCTTTGGGGTTGGTATATGTTTATCTTACTGAGAACATGTTTTAGGGTTCATCCAATAATAACTGAGTAAGCTCCTACTAGACTCACTTGTCAGATAAGTAATTTAAACTCTTGGCATTTTGGCTTCACACACACACACACACACACACACACACACACACACACACAAAGACACACATTCTTAATTCAAAGCACTGCAGAGCTAATTAAAGTGGGTTGATTCTGGAGAGGAATACAACGTGAGAAAAGAAACAGCTCTGTGTGATTGTTTTACATTTGTAACTTCATGGTAAAAGAACAACAAAAAGGAAAATCTGATGTCTTTATGGTTTAAAGAGTCAGAATACAAATTTCGGGTAAGTAAGGCATAGAAGAGACCCGGTACGAGGGTCTGCAGAATCATGATCTAAGATCCCTTTAAATACTGCCTAGCCCTACCTAACACATAGGGGAGACCATGGAAAGTTAGCGCTGTGTACCACAGGCCAAGAAAAACCAATATGAAGTGAAGCAGCATAGTCAGAAGCCAATAGGTTACTTATAATGAAATTCTTAATAATATATAAATAACCCGAAATATTCTCACAAAGTATAAAATGATTTAAATTATTTGTAGTATGTTATCTGAGAGCAATAAAATTAAATTAGTAAATGCAACAAGATATGTACACAAACACCAAATATTTGTGAATTAAATGATATGTTTATGAAAAAGATCTTTGGGTCTAAGTAAAACCATAAGAAAGATGAAAAATTACTAAAACTAAACTAATAATAAAACATGGACATCATAATAAACAGCTAGTACTGGAAAATTCACAATTTTAAATTTTTGTGTTAGAAAAAATATATAAGAATTAATGGCCAAATCATTTATCTGAATAATATGGTGGGATCAAAATAAAGGAAGCAAGGCAAATAGGTAATAGAAAATAGAACCAAAATTAGTGGCAGAACACAACGTAGAAAGGAGTAAGCGATAATGCTTATTTCTTTGCAAGTTAAGTAAATCATAGATTTTTGTTTTACTGATAAAAAACAGTAAAGCAAGAACATAAATTATTCAGATTTGGATTTGGATAAAAATGTTATCGTTACATATCCTGCGGTTGTTACGAACAATAGCGCCAAGGGATTCAGCATAAAATTGACCAGTAAAAAACCAGAAGATTTGCTTAGTTCTCTACCTATGGAAGAAGTCAAATCTTTGCCTGAAATCTCCATGGCTATGTTTTCATTGGTGAATTCTATCCAATACTTAACAAAGAAAGAGGTAGAGAATAGTTAGATACACTGTACTGATTTGGGGACACGCAGGGGAACCAATAAAGACGGTGCTACAACTGTTAAATTAAGCCACAGTGAAATTCAATTTTCTTTGCACCGAAAGCTATCCTTAAAGCAAGCACGGAGCATATTGGCTGGATGGAAATATTTTCAAGACACATTTCTGACAAAGGAATGATATCTGTAATATATCAGCAATTCTTTCCCGTATCGAATTTTAAAAAACAAAGTAATAACTCAATATATCTGGGTAAAATTTTGAAGTACTTCCTAATGTAAGGTAAAGAACGAATATGCAAAAGAAAGAGTGTTCAGAATACTTAATCGACATGAATGCACAAAGCAAAACCCCAGTGAGATAGTAGAAACTCATGAATGGCTAAAATGATTTTTTTAAAAAATGAAAACAGCAAATTTGAAGAGTTAGAATGACTATTTATGATGATGTAACTTAATATAATCATATTTGAAACAAAATGTACGACTTTTAAATACAATTAACCATGTATTTAATTTATGACCAGTAAATCCATTCTTAACACTTTTCAACTAGAGAGGCAACGAAAACAAAAATTATTTGTCCACAAAGAAAAATGCGTCTCAAAAAGACAAAAAAAAAAAAAAAAGAAAAAGAAAAACACCGCATACAATAATTCTCCCACTAGCTTTGATCATAATAATAATTTAAAAAATTGAAAAGAATGTGTACTCATTAGTAGCAAGAAAGAAATGGTAAGATTTTACTTGACAAAAATATGACAGAGGCTGTTAGCTTTCATGACCCGAACAACTCTCAAAAGCCTTATGCTGTAAGAAATAAGCCTTATGTAAGGGTACAAGGGATGCGATTCCATTCAGGCTAAGCTCCTGAGAATTCAAGAATGATCATCTGCTGCAGCAGAAATATGCATGACTGCCGCTGTGCAATTTGAAGGAATGGATTGACTGGGGAGAAGAATGGAAAATGTTGTCTGGCCTTTGCATTAAACAGGTAGATTCATTTCTTCAAATTATGGGTGCATTTATATACACATTTAAATATGTGCAAATTTTAATCCAATAAAAAATGCTTCAAAATGTTGGCATGTACTTGTTGGCAAGTTCTTTTGAACTGCATGAAAATATGGGAGTTAAAATATAATCTTGGAATGTGTTTTGGAATGTAAATAGGGTTTGAGAAAGGAAACTGGACAAATTATTAATTGTATAACAGGATGTGCACACATAGGTATTTAGAAATAGGTGTTTCTGTGTGTTTCAATGTTTTTCATAACAAAATGTGGGGGAAGAAATTTGTCCTACCCAAAGTGGTGAAAATACTGCTCTGTACTTCATTCTGGAAGCCATTTGCTATTCTTGTCCTTTTACTTCTAGATTCATAATATATGCTGAATTAATTTTTGTTTAACATGGAAAGATCCATGTTTCCTTTTTGTCTCATACAGATACTAGTTTATCCAGCTTCACTTTTTACAATTGCGATTTATTGTCACCAAATTGCTATCTTGCCCTTGTGCTAAATGAAGTCTCCACACACAACTAGCTCTGTTTCTGAAATCTCTGCTCTGTCCCCTTCTCTTCCACTGAACTGCAGGTTTCTGCTTGCCTCCTCTCACGTTGACCTGATTGCTTTCATTATATCATCATGGTCAGCGTTTAATAAAGAGTAAAGATTCTGCCAAGTGTTAAGTTTTTTGTCTTTAGGATTTTTCTTTAGGATAAACACATTAAGCAACTCTCCTGAGGTCATGTAACTCAAAAGATTAAGATATAAAGAATAAGGGTATCTCAGGTTCTTAACATTCTTAGTTCAGCAAACTGTAAGAAAATTTTCTATGAAAAAGTTATAATGGGGGCTGGGGATATAGCTCAGTGGAATAAGTGCTTGCCTAGCAAGCGCAGGGTCCTGAGTTCGATCCCCAGTACCGCAAAAAAAAAAAAAAGAAAAAGTTATAATGGATTATTATTTACTGAAATCTGGTGTTTATTCTCAGAAAAGAAGAACTCAGATTTAACCTCCAAGTCTAACTGAAGAGAAAGATAAGATTGTTACTATTCCCTAGTGTCTCCGGAGATGTGATAGTCGCAGCCAAAGACAAATTTGCCCAGGGTTAATCTGTGCCTCTTGCTAAGACTTGCGTTAGACTTTCTGATTTTGCACACTAGTCCTGGCTATATTCCCAGTTTTGTTGAGAAGCAATAAAAATCCTAATCCAATATCAGAAATTTTGATGAAAATAATACCAGGTGTGTGACTCCAAGATAACAACCCTAAAGTCTAGAAAAGGCTAGTGACTTTTTAAAAGTTCTCTTCTTGAATTACATCTAATGTATCAGGAATTTTTCATCTGTGTGCCTCTGTGTCCTCTATTTTTATTTTAAATTATCATGTTCTTTTTTCTACTTTGTACTTATTTTTGTATGCACGTATTTTTTACTTCACCTAAGCAAAAGATTTCTTTAATTCTTACCCATAATAATTTCAATTTTCTTTCTCATTATTTTGTTTTATTTATCTACATGAATGCATGTACTTTTGGAGGAAACAGTATCTCATATGAGAGGCTTTTTTGAGTCTGACACAATTGAAACAATGCAGGATAAGGGATGAATTTGAGTACACAAGAATTCATAGTTGAAAAAAATACTTCGATTGTGAAGGACAATACCAAGACAATAATGTCTAAGAAAGAAAATTCTTGGGTTGTCTTAAGATGGTAGAGTATAAGCTGGCAGCAAATCAGAGCTTCTCTTCGATCCCCAGTACCGCAAAAAAAAAAAAAAAAAAAAAAATCAGAGCTTCTCCACGACCTAGAATTGAGATGCCAACAATCTAAAAAAGAGAAAACATATCTATATACACAATGGAGACCACTGCACCATGCAGAAGGTTGAGTAATCTCTAGGGAAGTGTATGTACCTTGAGACCACAATGCTGTGTGAAATGAATCTGATCACTAAATATTACACGCTTTCTCTTGTGTGATAAACCCAAAACATAAACAATCCAAAGAGAAAAATAAAAGGCAGATGACAGGAAACAGGAAGGTAGATTTTATGGATTTAGGACAAGGATCCAGCACTGGGGGGAGATGGGAGGGTGTGGAGAGGAAGGGAAAGCAACACTGACCAAGATGATTTTTGCATATGTACCAGTCCTCCAAAATGCATGTAAATTTTGTATACTGCAATCATATACTATTTTAAAATGTGTTACAAATAAACTCAAATAAGGAATATATTTGTGTGTAATATGACAACCAACATACAACTTTTCCTTTTTCACAGGAAAAGCATATAAAGCAGTAAAAGAAAGAACACAGCAAGCTCTGTCCTGAGCCTGGGCATCAGAGAATGTTTCCATTCTTGTCTGAGGAGGGCTTATCCCATCCTTACAAGAAGCCATGAGACATGTATTTTTACATTTCCTGTAAAACAACAAATGGTAACACTCAATGCACTTGGAACGTGGAGCAAAACAGATGGAGATGTATTAAGTGAGACCTTGAAGCAGATGGAATAAAAGAAAAAAAAAGGCAAGACAGACAAGAGACGAAAGAAATCTGAGTAGGCAGAAAACCCGGGATGTGTGGGAGAGAAATGAAGCAGAAATGAGACAATTGCTCCTCTTCGCTTAAAATAGCCAATAAACATATTTTTAAAACCCTATCAGATTTTGGTCCAAATTGAAGAAATCTACTGCAGAACTAGATGCCTTGTCTTAGCTCTTAAGTTATTGACAATGAAGAAAATATATCCTTAAAAGTGTTAGGGAAAACAGAGAGAACGGTGAAGTTTACAATTTGGTAATATGAATCTAAAATGTCACATGTTCTTCAGTAGCAAACCTGCTTGGGCTTAATCTGATACAGAAAGTATGTGTGAAGAAGCAGACAAAAGTTCATTACTATAAATGATACACAACACCAAAAATCATACCCGAAAGTGTTTATCGTAAGTAATACATAAACAAATCACGCCAAGTCTATTCAATAAAGTGTATTTTTCAGAGATGACTCATCAAATAGTGGAATATGGCTATTTGCAGATACACATTCTGCTTGAGTTTTGAAAAATGATAACCGCTAATGTTCATCATTTCTATTGTACAGACATCCTGGGCATTGGAAAAGTGGTAATAAAATTAGAAAAAGTCTTACTTTCCCTCCCTTACTCTGAAAGGACTGAAACTGTGGTAATAACAATAAAAATGCTTGAGAATGTGCATTAACTTATAGTGTGCTCATAAAATTGTTAACTTATGCAATCTTTTCAAAAATCTTCTGATATTGTTATGTGTGTTTAATGCCATATAGAGTCAAAAACAGAGCTATTCATTATAATATAAATTTTGCATGAATTGGAAGGAATTGAATTAATACAGAGAAAAGCAAGGTAAAATGAAGTCCAACACCTTAAATATAGGTGAGAAAAATTCTACAGACACACCAGGCTCAGCATAGTAAATGTGCAGAGCAGCTGGAAGCTCATCAATAAACTTACAAAAAAATAAATAAAATAAGAATAGCAGAGAGAGAAACATACACACACACATTTTCAGGTTAAAATCTTGGGAGCTCCTAATTATGGCAACTGCACTCCTGGCCCCAGGAAGTTTCCTACCTTAGGTAAAATGCAGATAAGAGGAGTTAAGAGTGGGAGTTGAAAAGAATAGGAAGAATTCACCTTATACCTAGAGCAAGTGGGTGACTTTCAATTAATAAGAAAACTAGTAAGAGGAGAAATCATCAGATTTAAGAGCAGAATATTCTAAAATCTCAAGGGTTATGTGCATGTTAAAATCAAAGGGTTAGGTTAGAGTGAAGGACATAAATTAAAACCAAGACAAAATTTTATTTTGGGATTGCAATGTAAGTACCTTGTAAGGAATCACAAAGGTAATTAAGAGCTTCCACAGAAAACAAACCGACAAAATAACAACAAAGGGAAAAATGAGAATCACAGTGAAATTGTTTCAACAACTGTGTCTTTAAATGCAAGGATCAACATAATTTTTTATTTAAAGTTAGAAGAAAGTATGATGGAAATTGTAGAATCACCCTTGCTTGTCTTGACAGCCACTAGCATTCCCTTTCATTTGGAATGGCTGACTCGTGGTTAAGTAGCATTCATCTTCTTTTTTTTTTTTCCCCCTGGTACCAGGGATCGAACTCAGGACCTTGCGCTTGCCAGGCAAGCGCTTATGCCACTGAGCTATACCCCCAGCCCCTAGCACTCATCTTCTACCTGGTCAGTTAGATCAGAAATCTAACATCTGAAGAACTGCAGGAGCTGGGCATGGTGGTTCACGCCTATAATCCCAGCACTCAGGAGGCTGAGGCGTGAGGATCATTGTGAGTTCAAGAGCAGCCTGGGCTACAAAGTGAGCTCAAGGCCATCTGACCTGCATAGTGAGACCCTGTCTCAAAAAGACAAATAAATAAATAAATAAATAAATAAATAAAATAAACTGTGAGAGAAGATACCAACATCTTGCAACTTAAAAGTATTTAAAATATTATCTTTATGTAGTTCTTTTAAAGAAGTTCCTTAAGGATTATATGAAAATACAGTACAGAGGGAAAATATAATATATATTGAGAGAAAACAGCAAGAGAGACACCGAGTGAGGGAGAGAGAGAGACGGACGGACAGAGGGCTGCAGAGATCAGAGCTGGCACAGGAGGTGGAGCAGAGGCAGCGAGGAAGACAAGGAAGAGAGAAAGGAGGAGAGAAGAAAAAGGAGAGAATAACCCAAGAAGAGAAAAACGAGATAAAACAGAGGAACTGACCAGGTATGCTACTTACCCACGAGTCAGCCATTCCAAACGAAAGAGAATGCTAGTGGCAGTCAAGACAAGCAAGGGCGGGTCTACAATTTCCACGTGTGGATACCACAGTTCGGGAGCTGAAGTTTGTTGGCCAGTGTGACAGTGTTAAGGAGTGGGGCCTCTAGGAGGGAAGTGCGCCAAAAGGCCTCGCTGTCCCCAGTGGAATCAAGGTCCACACGAAAGAGGAGACAGACAGCCATCTTGGAAGCAGATACTGGGCCCTCAGTAGGGAAAGAACCTGCTCGTATCTGGACCTTGAACTTTCTAGAGTCCGAAACTATGAAATATGAGTAGAAACATTATCTATGGTATTCTGTTAAAACAGCATTAAATGGGCAAAGACAAGGGGGTTTTAAAAACTTATTAGAAACATGTTTACATAACAGTTACAAACTACATAAGCATATGAAATTTTACTTTATTTTTTATTTTTATTTTTTTGGCGGTACTGGGGATCGAACTCAGGACGCTGCACTTGCTAGGCAGGTGCTTATTCCACTGAGCTATATCCCCAGCCCCAAGCATATAAAATTTTAGAGAACTATTTTACACTAACACTAGAATTGTTTTGTGTGTATGATACTGCGGATTGAACTCAGGGCTTCTTAATGAGCTACATCCCCAGCCTTTTCTTATCTTTTTAAAATTTTGAGTCAATATTTTTCTGCCACTAAGATGCCCAGGTAGAGCTCAAAATTGGAATGCTCCTGCCTCAGCCTCCCTGAAGGCTGAGATTACAGATGTGAACCATCATGTATATCTTCAGAATGCCATTTAACCACGGGACACAGACTGAAAACCAAATAACGGTGATATTACAATGATTATTTACTTATGGATTTCCAACTATTATAAGCCGACTAAGAGCTGTGGATGGAAGAATTATTTGTTCTTCAAGACAAAAATGTAATTACCAACTTTTTATCAGTACAGTAATGATGAATGATAGGTGAGAAAAGGTAAGAAGGAAATGTAAAAGCAAGAATAAAAGCACAGAGAGTTTATTTTAGAGACTAAACTGAAAATATTTAGTGGAAAGCTCAGGTTATAAGGAAAAGAGTTTTAAAATGTATGAGGTTATGAATGCAGAACACAGTTCTGTATCATTAATGAATTAGCTAAACCATTGTGTGTCATAACAGAAAAAGGACTGAAAATTTCAAATTGCAAGTATATTATCTAAAGAAATGAAGAGCAATTATATTTATTTTGTTTCTACTATGTAAGATTACTGGCAGGAAAGGTTGAGTTGGTTGTTTTTTAGTGTCCTGATACATCTTTTATATTTTTCATATATGAAAATGGCAGAATCTGGCAAAAAATATATACATCAAGAAAAGAAAAACCTGTATAGATATTTTAATACAAAATTTGTTGAGCCATCAGGAGAATAATACAAGTTACCTTTGGCCTCTATACTTACAGGAGGGGCTCACAATGGTGGCTATGAGCTTACAGACATTTATTAGTACAATGAACTGCTGAAGTGTGTACACATTTTGGGGTCTCTCTCTCTAAGTAGTCTATAGTCTAAGTAGCTTAATAGTCTCAGTAGCTCATTGAGAGTGCAAATCAAGGTGAAGATGCTGTACTTTGGTGCAGGATTTTTTACAAATAAAAAGTCTGAGGTAACTGATGGACAACAAGCCCTAAGAGGCAAAAGCGGCAGGGGGAACAATTAAGTCCTGTTAGGAACTCAGTAAAGGGAGAATCAGGAAAGAAATTTGTTGGCTGCACCGAGCAAAGTCCCTGTGAAGGCACAAAGGAAGCCACCTCAGTTGGTCCCATATCAGACGAGGGAAGAGATATTTCCTCTACCATGAATGCAAAGACAAAGGACACAAAGACGAGCACTGTTGAAAGCAGGTTATTAGCTAAGTTGCACAAAGATGAACAACCATGAAAAAAAACCATGCTGACAATTTCTAATATGATCTTAGGAAAGAGGTGGGTGCTAAGTACTGCGCAGGACACAAAGGAAATAAAGCTGAGTTGTTCGAGCCCAGTGGATAAACGTTGAATAATTACCGAGCGAAGTGGAAGAACAAGCTTAGTGAAGATCTGTAGTATAAAGTGCATCAGAGTTTTAGGTCATCTTTCACAAACTTGACATAAACAAACAATATGAATTACAGAAAAGTACTAAAATTAAGATTGGTTGCCAGCAACAACCTTACATTACTACTAAACCAAAGGTATCGATGTGACTCTTTCCATTTTTCTTTTTTTTTTTCTTTCCCCTTGAATCTACTGTACAGTTTTATTCATTTCTGACTGGCAGAAAGAAATTTCAATAAATTATGATTGCCACTTTATGAATTTTCAGAACATCTGAGTAATGTAAAATGATGTATTTCATCAGAGAAAATGTTTCAGGTACTGTGAAGACATTTTCAATAGGTTTAGCACGTAGATGAAAAATGAGATTTCAAACACCGCTCAGTATGAAATATCCTTCAGAAAATGACTGCTCAAGTGAAAATTTCTCTCTATATAACTAAGATAACTTTCTTTAGGGGTCATCTAGAGAAAATGATAAGCTGAAAAAAAAAAAACCCCGTGTGAGAGGTAAGTGTTAACCATGCATTTAATTCCAACAGATGCCATACAAGAGAAAAATGGTTTGAGTTTTCTCTTCATTTTAATGTGGGCTGGAAAATATTATTCGTTCCCATGATCCTTCACAAGGGAAACAGAGGAGATGGAGTGAATCTCAATATTTTTGCTCTGTGTTATTTTGTCTATTTTCTAGATCAACAGAGGACTGGATATTTTATGTTACGTGACTACACTTAGACCAAGAATTATACAGTTTGTCCCCCTGAGCTAAGTGAACACTGGCCACTGCCATCGAAAGGCTGCACATTACGCTCAGCGGGGACAAAGACTATGCAAGTGGAAGACTTAGAATTTCAAATAACTTGCTTTTCAACCACTTTTGGACTCTCCTATAAATAATAGTCAATTATAATTATTTAGGTTTTATTAAACCTCTCCAAACTTATTTTTGGTATAACTATAATTTTTAGCAATGACAGAGAACCAATAAACACAGAGTTCTAAAACAATGATAGCAAAAATGTGAAATGGGTTCTCAGTGAATGAATAGTTCCAAAAATAAAAATGTAATGTCTGTGTTGCTTAAAATCCACTATAATTATTATTTTGTATTCTTTTACTGCATATACCAACTTATATGACTTCTAAGAAATTTTGAAATGAGACCTGTTAAAATCAGCAATAACTGAAGAAGTATGATTACTATCAGTTAGGTGTTTGTCCATTAAAATATTCCACAGCATTTTAGCAAACAAACTGACAAGTCAAAAATATATGTGTCAAATAAATTGATTTTGGTATGCAAAGAGCAAACAAGACATGTGTCTAGTGGTATTCAGTCCAGTATGCATTTCAAGATGTTTTCCTGAATGTGTTCTACTAGGTTTCTAAAATAGTATATGTAATCATAACATAGATAATTCTAGGGAAAAGGGTACCTTTACTTTACTGTATTTTCCAAGAATAAAGTAAAATGTTGTCTATTTCTTCACTGCAGGAGAAATCAAATAAAGGAAGAAAATGTCTGTTTTGGGTTACTTTTATGCCAAGTTGGGCTGGGATATAGCTCAGCAGCACAAATGCCTGCCTGGCAAGAACCATGTCCTGAGTTTGATTCCTGGTGCCACCCCTCCAAAAAGAAAAAAAAACCCTATCTATGTCAAGTTATCAGTGGAAATTCTATCATACTATTTTTCTTAGATCAAAAGTAAAATATTTTTAAAAGACTAACTCATAATTAATCTGATTATGTTCATTTGATTTATAAATTAAAATTTAGATAACTTAGGTCAAATATCAATATAAGGCCTAAAAACTTCTCAAATTAAAAAACTAACTATGTGGTATGAAAGGGATATTAATCTGCCTGACCCACTGTAATAATTGTGTTACTATCTATGTCTATGTCATTTCATTTTATAAATCTTAAATACATTTAATAATATATATTTTAAACTAGAAATAAAATGAAATATTAAGCAATAATGTATTATGATCTCACTCAAATTAGATGTATGTATTTATGGGTTTGTGCACGTTGTATACTAGAAGAAGCATCACGATATATTTTATCAGTTTTATTTTCAATTTCATTGAGCCATAATTACTGTACAAAAAAGTGAACATAATTAATGTCTACAATTTGATGAGTTTGAACATATATATACTCATGCTACTATCATCAAAAGTGAGGAAAAACATTTTTAAATCATCTCTACTCTTTCACCGTGACAGAAAGCGGACACACACACACACACACACACACACACACGATGGAAATGTTAGGACTTATTTTGGAAAACCGAGGAAAAGATTGAGTGAGTACCTAAGTTTCAAGCGCTTTAACACTTATCACAGTATTTCAGCACAATTCAAATTTATAAGATGGAGTGATGATCATTTGTTTCAAGGAATTAGGACTTTACTTTAAAAAGCTACCCATACGTGACATAGCCTAGGTCCTCTTTTTATTTAATCCTCTTCCTTCAACTGTTCTTGCCCTCCTCATTTACAAAGCTTTGTTTCCATTCTACCCTTCCTTTACCTTTTTTCTTCTTTTCCCTACCTCCCTTTCCCCCCACCCCTGTCTAGTTCCTCTTTCTTTTGAAAAATTTCTTCCCATTTCACAATATCTATTTTACACTTGAGTCCTTGTTTACCCTTTGGCTTCTCATATCAAAGAAACAATGTGATGCTTACACATGTGTGTCCAATTGATTGCATTTAAGAATATGGCCTCAAAGTGCATCTGTTTACCTAGGGGGTCTCAAGTTTATCCTTCTTTATGTCTAAGAAGTATTCCATTGCATAGAAAAACTCCACATCCTTTTTATCCATTCCTCAGTTGATGGGCATTTGAGTTATTTCCAAGATTTAGCTATTAAAAGCTGTGCTGCTATAAACATGGGTGAACATATATCACTATGGTGTGATTTTTAAAGAGATATAGGAAGTTAGAATAGAAAAACTAAAATAGGATAGAAAAATTTCCTTAATAAAACTCTGATCTTATGGGAAATACTACAAAGAATCAACAACTAGGATCTCATCCTACAAAAAATCTTTTGCACAGGGAAAGAAATTACCAACAGAGTGAAAAGACAACTCACAGAGTGGGAAAAAATTTTAGCCAGTTGTCCCTTAGACAAATAACTAATATATAGGATATATAAAAATTTGACAGTACACCCCTCAACCCAAAAATGGGAATCTGAGATGAATACACACTTCTCATAGGAAGAAATGCAAATGTAAAATAAATATATGGAAAAATGTTCAACATCCCTGCTCACTCAAGAATTGCAAATGAAAATATTGAAAGATTCCATCACACCAGAAAAAATAGCAATTCTCATGAAATCAACTAATAACAAATGCTGGCATGGCTGTAGGGGAAAAGAAAACCTTCTCTACTGTTGATAGGAGTGCAGACTGGTACAACCACTGTGGAAATTAGTGTGAAGATTCCTCAAAAATTAGCTGTAGACGTCCCATTTCACCCAGCAACTCCCCTGCTGAGTATCTTCCCAGAAGAATTAAAGACACGGTGATTATTATTGTCATGTTGCTATTTCTTTGAAAACACTAATATAAATACTATAGGTGAAATTTTTTTCAAATATTGTGAAAGCTGATGTTTTCGGTGATCAATAGTGTATATTTAATTCCCTGTGCCACTCAAACACTTGCTATATGCCTGTCCTCATTTATAATAGATATTCTTATAGAGATAATCCTCTCATTTGCTTGCCTAATAATGAAGTTTAAAACTGTTTTTATGGGTTGGATTGTTTCTCTCCAAAATTTACATGTTGAATCTCAAACTTCATATCTGATTATATTTAAAGATAGAGCCTGTTATGGAATGTTCCCCGAAAGTCTCAGGTGGAGCTTTTGGTTGGTGGCTGGATAATAACAGAGCTATACTCAGTAGTAGATAGAGCCATTAGCTAAATGAGTTGGAGGAGGTAAGGCCTATTTGGAAAACGTGTGTCATGGGAAGATAGCCGTGGATGATATTTCTCCATCTGCCTGGGTCCTCCCCTCTCACTCTATTAGCTGGCCTCCATGGAAAGAGAAGCTTTCTTGTATCATGCCCCTTTACTATAAGGCTTCTACACTGGATCCAGACAACCATGGACTGAATCCCCTGAACCAAAAGCTAAAATTCTTTCTTTGGTAAGTTGTGGGTAATAGCTCTTGTGTCCAGCAATAGGCGGGTTAATACAGACTCTTCAAGAAGGTAGTTAAGGTTAAATGAGGTCATCAGGATTAGGATGAACTTTGGTAGGATCAGTGTCTCTATCAGCAGACACAATATCAAGAATTTTTATCTCTACATGCTTAAAGGAAGAGTCATATTAAGATAAAGAGAGAAGACACCCTCTACAAATGAGGTAGTCAGGGATCACCGAAAACTAACCCTGAAAGCACCTTGAACCCAGACTTCTAATTTGGAAAACAAAGGCTGGGCAAATTGGTGCATGACTATAATCCCTGTATTCAGGAGGCTGAGGCAGAAAGATCGTTGTGAATTCAAGTATGAGAAAATTATCAATTGCTCAAGCCTCTTTGTCTGTAGTAATGTGTACAGCAGCCTGAGAGGAGTTAATACAGACTCTAACCTACCAGCCTCTAGAACAGAAGTGCGAAAACTTGCTCTACAAAGGACTAAAGACTAAATACCTTCAGCTCTGTAGGCCATGAAAATGTATCAGCTACTAAACTCTGCTGGTATATCATGGATTTAGCCAGAGACAACTGGTCTGCAAGTGGACATAATGATATCCTAATAAAACAATGCAGGAAGTAGGCTGAGGCTATGATCTTCCAACCCCTGATCAAAACTGTTACTTGGTAACAATGCCTAGTGCCAATCATCCTCAAGATTTTGCTTCTGGTAGAGACCTGGAATTTACTCCTAAGAATTACTAAATGAATATGAAAATACAATTACTAATAAAGTAAGACAGTCACTGAAAGACTGAGGATGACTTCTTGCATGCTTTTCCGTGCCCTGGGGTGAAATAGTTTTCCCTCCACACCTGCTCTGCTTCTTTGTGACATAATTTCAGTCCCCAATTATTATTCTACAAAATATCATGGTATACCTTAGCTGCTGGTATTATTTCTCTACTTGGAGAACCCTACTGGAACAACTGCATCCCAAACAAGCTGAATGTTGTTAGATTCTCTCTATCTAAGGTGATGTAAAATGTGCTATGTTTCTATGCATGTTCAACTCCCATTCAGTCTTCTCAGGAATGGTATTCTCATCAAAGTCTTTACAAGGCTTATGTTGATGGTTTTCTTGTGATAGGAACTTTCACAGATGTTTGCTGCATCCAGCGAAGCTCTCCAGATTCTGGGGGGAACAGATAGTGGAGGACGAAGAAATAAAGACAAGAGTCAGAATACAGAAAGCTGAGGTCAGGTGGAGCCCTCTCTCCTGATGGGAGAAAAAGAACTGCCTAAGGGCTGCAGAGCATTTATTTTTATACTCAGCAGGTTGACGTCAGTTGACACCCCTCTGCCTATCACCTTGGTCACTTGGCCCACCCAGGACACCCAGTGTTCTCAGGGCTCGGACAGCTTCTTCACATGGCTTGCCTGGGGCACTCTGTATTTCCAAGGCTCTTCTGGCTTTAGCCCCACACCTGTGGTCAGTAACCAGCTTCAGCCGCTCCCCACAGGTGTTCTGAAATAATATTAGGCCCTAAGGCTCTTGATACCTTTTTCAGGTTGATTTAATTTTTTTCTAAAGTTTTGCTTCTCAGAGACTTTGAGAAAGGCCCATTGTGAGAAATCCAACTATTGTTTCTCACTCTCAAATACCTGTCTCATAACTGGGGCTAGCACAGATTTGCAGAGGCCAAATTGTAAGGAAGGTTGGGATTGAGAAATATCGAACTTCTGTTTTGTATGGGTTAGTTCCACTGCCTACAGACCCAATCCATCAATTTCCTCCATATAAATCAGCCTGGATTGTACCACGACTTCAATAAATATCTACTGAATTTATGAATTGGCAGCCCAATTTCATGTTATAAGTGATGTAAGATCTGTAGTCCAGGAAGGATCACTTTACATCTGGAAATAACTCAAGCAGAATTGCTGCTAGAAATAGGGATTCTTAACACAGAGAACATTGCTGTCAACCATGCATTCTTCTGGAAGAAAAGATGGGTATAGGTAGACTCCAGGATGCCCCTTCACAAATGTTTATAAATCAATGCTCTTTTTATTAACAATGCTGCAATGAATAACCTTTCAATGTTGCCTGTGATGTATGGGCCAGAGAGTATGCTTTCTCACTCTTTGCTTCCTCCTGCAGTAACATTATACCCTCAGAATGGACGGTATGATGCTTCCCAGGAAGCAGAGATGAAATAATATTTATACTACTAATAATACTACTCTGATTGCTTTCTCTACTAAGCAGAGAATTTAACTGTTTAACAAAACATTCACAGAAGTAACAATGTCATAATTCTGATCAGATACGCAAGAAACTCTGTTTCCCTTGAGCATCCCCACTGGCCTAGGAATATCATATCTCACACAGCAAGAGCCACACTAACCTGGCTCAGGAATGGGAAG
This sequence comes from Dinomys branickii, assembly GCA_004027595.1. Taxonomy (NCBI): domain Eukaryota; kingdom Metazoa; phylum Chordata; class Mammalia; order Rodentia; family Dinomyidae; genus Dinomys; species Dinomys branickii. Next base: position 27,473 of record PVLD010013387.1, on the reverse strand, counting down.
GCATCAGACACACCTGCAGCTGACCTGCCAACCCCATGGTAGGAGCAATGCATAAAGACTTGTGGTAAGATTTTCAGGTTGTTGGTTTCCACTGTAAAAACTATCAGAGGTAGATCAACTTTGCAAAATTGAGATTCTTGAATTGAAAGATAAATGCAAATTTTGGGTAGACATTACCAAGTGTTATTCCATAGGAATAACGCCATTTGTATGACAACATTGTATCAGCACAGCCAATGCACTTTTGGGAGTTTCCTAATATGCTAAGTGAGAAACTATGGGTGAGTGCTGCTTGAGCTTGCATTTCCAAACTGAGACTGAGATTAATTCTCTTCCTTATTTAAGGCCTCTGTGGATTAGAATTCCTGATTAATGCCTTCACCCATTTTCTATTGGATTGCTGGGATTTTCTTCTCAACTTCCAGATGCTATATCTGTAGTAGGAAAAGCTCTTATTAATTGAATTGTAAGTCTTTTTCCTAATTTTCTCATGTCATTTGACTCATCCTATATTCTTCCACTGAAACCAATGATGCTGTTTTACTTCAAATATGAAAACGCATGTATTCTCCCAAGTGTAGTCTATGTAAATATGTATTACATATATTAAAATATAGAGATATTTTTATTGGTTATTCTTACTTAGTAAAGAATTTTAGTTTAAGATTTAAAAATATTCTTGTACAAGTAAGTGCTAAGAAATCCTGGTTTTAGCTGAACAAAATAGGACGAGTCTTTTTCATATAAATATTACCATAAAAATAATCAGAATCGCAAAAATCCTCCACAGCACATATTAGAATAATCTCATTAATAAAGTAATGCTATTTTATTTTCAGCAATTGATTCATTGCAAAAGAAGGAGAATCAGACAAGCTTTCTGCATTCTCTCTGTGACTCTCATGCTTGTGATAATTCAGGATCTATTTTCAAGAACAGTGACTTTCACCAAGTATTTTAGCTAACTTGTACTAAAGAAAACAAAACAGTAATTTAAAATTTGCACTGTGCCCTATGAGTCATTTTTAAATTGGATTCAGAAAATATTCATTTAATAATTGCAATGTATTTTTTGTTATCATAAAAGATCACTTAAATAACATACAAAAATTGGCATTGACAAGTTTAACTTATTTTAGAAATAATTTTTGAATACTTCTAACCCAGTTGCAAATGAGTTTGCTACCTTGTCATCAGCACTATTCAGTTTAATTCCTAAAAAATATACAAAAGCAAACAAAAACAAGACAAACAAATCCACAGAGTAAGCCTTACTGAAATTTACCAAATTCTTCTTAATTATAATGTTAATCTCTCATCTTGACACATCTTCATTAAATCTGTATAATCAGAAAGATTTGCAGAGATTGAAACATTGCTCATTTCAATATGTTTCTGCTAATAAATGCTTTGGATAAAATGTTTTAATCTTATCACACTCTGTATTATATATATGTTTGTCAAAACCTACAGATTTACCTTACTTAATTTAGAAAGTGTCAGCCATATAACCTAACTGGCAAAGCCCGTCAATATTTTCAAACTAATAAGAAAGATCAGAATTCTTTCTGTCAGAGAGAGTCTGTCTTCATTTTTCAATTCAAATCAGCATATTAATATACATTCCTATAGCAACCATCTCATTCTGAAATCTAGTTCTAAGATGGATAGATAAGAGTCTTCCTATGACTATCCTGAATGGATGAAATAGTGTCTTGCCATCTTTAATCTATCTAACTTACTTCTTTTGTTTGGCTTTCAAGGGATCTCTCAGGAGTGATTAATTTCCAGACATTAGTGGGCAAATGGAAGAGGCAGGATCTCCACATGAAAATTGTCACATTGTCTATGTCACCTTACTCTAAAAATATACTTCGGTCCCTCAAAATTCCTTATTTCTTAATCTATTCTAGGGATAAAAATGTATACAAGGCAAGAGAAAACATTTCTGCCTCAATTAAAATGCGCTTTCTATAAAATAATTCATGTTTCAAACTAACTTTCTGTTTTACACCATAAAAAGCCCCCCTCCATTTTTTTCTTTGATCAGGTGACAAGAAAGAAAGGAAATTAGCCATGTATACCACTTTGGGTGGAAAAACCTCAAATTAAATATGAGAAAAGAGCAAGTATGGAGTGTGAAGTCCTGGAATGTGATTTATTTGGAAGTTTTTTGTCTGTTTAATATTTGGAATATATTTGTGTCCTGCAAGATTTATTCATTCCTTAGACTGAAAACCATTAACCCAGAGGGTGATTTTTCATTGACTTAGGGAAAACTTCAAGTACAACTTTTTGAAAACTTGACTGTCTTCATCATTTTCCTTGTGACTAGAACACAAAACCCAATGACTGGAACTTAAAAGAGGAGAAGTTTATTTTGGCTTGTGGTTTTGGGTGTCTCGGTCCTTGTAGGATAGCGGGCTCCAAGGCAAAGATGGCATGTCGGAAGAACATGGTGGAGGAAAGCTTACAACATGATGGCCAGGAAGCAAAGAGTACAAGGGGGGCGGTGGGGAGGGACATAAAGTGTTTCAAGTCAGCCACCCTGCAAGGGATCAGTGACTTCCACTAGCCCTGCCTCGCCAAAACACATTTACCTTTGAACTCATCCATGGTTTAATGGAGGAGCACAGTGCCCATAATCCGATCAACTTTCAAAATCCTGCCTCTGAGCACATGAGACCTTTGGGCATCATTCCTGATCTGAACCATAACAGTTCCTTTTCCAGACAACCCAGGGTATCTACAAAAGGGAACATCTGTCTTGAGCAGAAGGAGCCTGAATGGACCAAACACGTGGAGTAGTTAGATATCTTGTGCACTGGGTTGTACAGGATTTCTCTAAAATTCTCACTATCGTCCAATCTGTGAAAGTGACCTTCTTTGTAAACGCATCTTTGGGAATATTATCAAGATAAGATGAGGCCATGTAGGGTTAGGATGAATTTCTTTATAAAAGGAAAATTCGGCACAGAACTAGAGGCACAAAGGGAGATGAAAAGAGATTATAGAAGAGATTGCCTTGGGGCTGCTACAGAGAGTTCCGAGGCTCTCCAGCAGTGCCCAAGGCCGAAAGCATTAGGAGAGGACTCTTCCCTGCTCTTGGGAAGGAGGACAGACCAGACAATACTGTGATTTCAGACTCAACCTCTAAAACTATGGGGGAGTACATTCTCTGAGTTTAAGCCACCCAGTGCATGTTACTTTATCATAGCAGCCCTAGAGAATTAATGCATGTTAAGCCTGGATCTTTTATATTCACCTAAATTATTGAATTTTGGAAAGGGTGGATCAGTGCACATTTATGTGTAGTAAAATTTCTGGTAGTGTCATTAGTATTCAAAAGCAGCCAGTGTCCAGTGGTTGACTTGAATAAACATGTAATGTATATACAGACAAACATAATTTTGACTCTGAACACACCTTAAAGATTTTGTTGATAGATGCTTAAATGACAGCTATACTTGGTGTACAACCAGAAGACTACTTTCAAAATTTGGATCTTATTTAATGTTCTGAGAATGGTATATGAATGTGGAGCATCTTTATCAAAGACTGGGCTCAAATTACCCCAGAGAAAGTGTCTTAGTCATGAAAATGGTCATTAAGTCAAATTATTCATTTTATAAAATCAATAGGATGCTGGCTTTTACACATTAGGGTTGGGAGGTGTTGTGTACAGTTTTTCTTAGGGCACTAGAGCTGTCCTACGTTGTAGACAATACTTGAAGAGAATGAGTCCAGCCCACCAGCTAATTATAAATCCTGTAACTTGATACCAATTAGTTTTCTGAAATTTTACTTTCAAATGAATGGAAAATTGTGTTTCAAGAAAGCATGTGGATTTTCTTGCAATTAATAAACCCAACTGAAAATAAACTGCAAGTCCATTAAGGAATTATACAAAAATCTGGAGAAATTTTAGGGTAATTGAAAAATATCAATGAAATCATAGTGAAATTTACAACAGTAATTTATAAGAGATTCCTAGAACATTTAGGAAGGACGGGAACAGAATGTGACTTTTATGACTCCTAGCCCACTGTCTGTTTCTCTAATGGGAACTCAACCTCTCTTTTCATGGAAATGACTAGACTGTGGGCAGCATAATCTGATGAAACTCAATCTTATTATGTGTCATAAGGAGTAGGTTATAATACTGACTCAGACAGTGGAAAGTTTGTTGATAGTCCAGAAATTAAAACACCTTTCTACCAAAACTGGAGGATGTTTCCTAGAAATTAAAAATCCAGGAACCAGCATTTGGGTCACAGTAAAGATGCAGTATCAATATGCTTCAATAACAGTATTGTTTTTTCAAGTTGGATTATAACTTGAAGAAATGGATGATTATTATCGTTCGGGTCTTATTTTCACTCTGGATGGATTATAACCCATTGTGATTCCATTATTGAAATGTTTAGGAAAAATGACTTTGAGGGAAAAATTCATAGAAAATTTGCAGTGTGTACCTGTCTTGGCATATTTGCCACAGAGTGTGATACTTATGGATATTTAAACCCAGGACATAACATAGCTAGATGCTGAATGACACTTCATTCCAAGCTCATTGTGACATAACTTGGCAGTTTTCACTCTTTGTAACTTTTGGAAAAGGAGAAGAAAAGTCTAATAGTATCCATAGTGTCACAGGAACTGGAAACAAGGGTGCTCTGACCTGAAATTATTCTAGTTCTCCAAGATCCTCGAAGATAACATTGCAACTTTCACTGTTAGCTCAAGATTAATTTGAACATTTGTGTTGAGACTGTGTGGAAAACAGCACATGACCAAATGGGCCCTCCTACGAGTGATAATAACTACAAAGATAATAATACTAGTGAATATGTATGTGGAGTTCATGGTGTTCTCCATATGGCTGGTATTTTCTTCACACTCTTCCTTAAGTCATCTCATTTAACCTGTCACACTTTGCAGAAGTTTCATTCATGAGCAGTTCCTGAATTTTCTGATCATCTGCTGCCCTCCTACAAGCACAGAGATACAGTGAGTTGAAGAAAATGACCAGAAACTGTATCAAAATTTGAAACTCACTTTCCAAGTCATTGAGAAGGAATACTTCAGAACCAATCACTCCCAGTTCAGGGAAGTGTGATTCTTTTTCCCTTGGGCTTTGGGGATGATGTGTACTAATGTTTCCCAGTGCCCACAGAGAACCTAAGCTAGTGAGGCATCAGGAAAGTCTAGCCTACTGATAAAACAGAAAGAAAGGAGTCTTTCCTGTTTCCATAAAAGAATAGAAGCGGGAGGAAATCTTAAACCTTATTTGCCTGGCACCACAGTCTGGTTCTTGGGGATGAAAGTTCAGAAAGAGCATCCAGGAAGGAGTAACCTGAGGGACATACATTGGTCATGCTTCTGGCTCTTCCTTGCTGTTCTAGCTAAAAAATCATTAGGAAAATTCAACTACAGCTTTCCTTAGAAAGGAAGCCCATAAACAAGAGCAGGGAAATTCCTTACAGGTAGCAAACTGAAAAAATTAGAGGCCCTTCACTATGGATTGAAAACTTCAGGGCACACTAATGCCCATATTGTTATGTATTAAACCAAATAGCATAGCTATTCTCCTTGTGGGTGGTGGGTGCCTACCCTATGGCAGAATTTCTGTTATTTGTAATTGGTACTTGGGGTTGAAGGTTACTGTCAAAGATCATGGAGGCATGGCAAAGTTCTCATCAGTATTTGAGCCCTAACAGACCATGTTGGCAGAAGTAATCAGTACCTCCCTGATAAGGAGACATGTCTACATCCCTGAGAGTAGTCTGCAAATTCTTCTAGACAAAGAAATCTTTTCCAGACTTTTTAAAGAGACAAAATCTAATATTATTTTTAATTATTTGCCAAATTTTCCCAATCTGTGCAGAAATAATTTCATTAATAAAATTGAAAAAAAGAAACAACTTCTGGGAAGATGGCGACCAGGTGAGCAGCAGAGGGAAACTCCCAGAGGCTGATTTTTCGCGCATGGGTGCCGGGTCCGTGGCTGCAAAATTCCAACTGAACGTGTTGCTCTGCGCTGCCTGAGCATTAACAGGTCCGCTGGATATGTCGTGGCGAGAAGTGGGCAGGCCCTGAGAGCTGGGCACCCGAGGCAATTGGAGCTGCGCGCGGGCCACGGCTCGGCCAGGTCCGCATACCACCGAGTGCGATTGCGGCAGGATGGACCCTCCCATCTCCCAACCCTGAACGGTTTGCAGGCAGCTGCGACCAGGAATTTTTGGAGGCAGCGGAGCAGAGCAAACTCGGAGAACGCGATCCTCCGGCAGACTGTGCTACTCTGGGCACCAGAACAGGATCCTGCTCAGAGCCCCGCCCCCTCAGCCGGCGCAATCCTTGGCTGGAGAGCAGGCACTTGCAAGAATGCTGAGGAGGTGGAGAAGCGCCGGTGAGCACCGGGATCTCCTGCCGGAACAGATCTCGGAATGGGTGAGCCAAGTGAGCACTGCAGCAGGATTTCTGAGTCGGGAAGAAGCTCATCACAGGGAGATACATCTGAGCTGCATTCCTGCCTGCACGATCCCAGAGTGAGTTGATTGGGCGCCCTGACCAGTTTTTTTGAGTCGGGGAGAAACTCTACCCAGTGAGAGACATCCAAGCAGCACTACTGACTGCACCGATCCCAGGACAGAAGAGCAGGCTGGGCGCCCCGATGGGATTTTTGAGTGGGGGAGGAGCTCCACCCAGGGAGGAACACCTGAGCGGCCCCCTGCCTGCAAGGTCCCTGGGGCGGTGAACTGTTTATGTGCCCCAGCCAGGTCTCGGGGTAGGGAGTAATGCAGTCCACAAAGCAGCATCAGAGCAGCCTTTTAAGAGGAACTCTCAGCAGAAAGCTTAAGGGATATTCTGCCAAAGAGAAGGAGTCATTGCAGCAGCCTCTGCAGCACAACTTTGCCTGCTGAACTGCCTGGGGAATTTAGAGCTCAAAATTGTGAATCTGATACCCAAAAATGGGAAAACAGAGGAACAAAATGCAGTCTCAGAACTCAACCCCAACCAGAACAAGATCTGAATGCGAGGACACAGGGGAACCAGGAAGCCACAGACCTGCAAGTTATGAGATGATTGCATCCAAAATGAAAAAACTCCAACAGGCCATAAAAGAGCTTAAAGCAGAAATAAGTCACATACTTGGAATGATCTTTCAGACAAAAAAAGAACTGAAAACAATAATGGAAGAAATGTTCCATACACATAGAGAAGAAATAGATAAAAGAATACAAGAAAATAGGAAACAAATGGAAACGTTACAAGAGCAATTTAGGAATGAATTACAAAGAATGAAACAGGTCCAAAGAGAATGCCAGGATTTGAAAACTTACACTGAAAGCTTGCAAAACCCCTTAAATGAAACCGAAGATAGAATCGCAGACCTTGAAGACAGCATGGCAGCTTATGAATAAGAAAGGAAGGATCTCATAAAAATCATCAAAGACGCAAGAAAAATCAATCCAACAGCTCCAAGATGAGGCAAAACGTAATAATATTTGAGTAATAGGAGTGAGTGAAACAGCAGGAGAACACACAAACGATATAAAAAGAATATTTGCTGAAATAATAGCAGAAAATTTCCCAAACAAGCTAAAAGATACTGAAGTTCAGTTAATCGAGGCATATAGAACCCCAATGATCCATAACCCAAAGAAAAACACACACAGACATATAATAGTCAAGATCCCAGATATTCAGCAAAAGAACACAATGTTAAAAGCTGCCAGAGAAATGAAACAGATCACCTATAAAGGAAAGCCCATCAGAATTACAGCAGACTTCTCAATGGAAACCATGAAATCAAGAAGAGCTTGGAGTGAGGTATTACAGATTCTGAGACAAAGCAACTTCCAACCTAGACTGATGTATCCTGCAAAACTATCCCTCAAATTCAATGGAGAAATAAAATATTTCCACGACAAAGAACAACTGAAGAACTTCATGAGTAGCAAACCAGCATTGCAAACAGCACTAAAAGGTATTCTAGACAGAGAAAAAAGAGACCGCAATTCCAAGAACAACATTAGAAATAACTCTCTAAATAGAACAAGCAAGTAAACAGTCAACAAATGACGAAAAACATCAAGTAAATCACATGACTAGAATAAGCCAACATATAACCATGATAACCATTAATGTAAATGGCCTCTATGCAAAAGTCAAAAGGAAAAGATTGGAAGAGTGGATGAAGGAACACAATCCAACTATATGCTGTATACAGGAAGCACATTTTACTCAAAAAGAAAAGCACAGGTTGAAAGTTAAAGGTTGGAAAACAATTCTCCATGCAACAGGTCCCCAGAAAAAAGCTGGGGTAGATATTATGTTTGCAAAGAATGTAAACTTCAAACCAAAAACAATCAAAAGAGATAAAGAAGGCCACTACATGCTAGTTAGGGGAAAGCTGCAAGAGGAAGAGGTAACAATCGTAAACATTTATGCACCAAACCATGGAGCAACTAACTTTACAAGTCAAATCTTGACAGACGTAAAAAATCAAATAACTAATAACACTATTGTAATAGGGGACGTAAACACCCCTCTGACGCAAAGAGACAGGTCAACTGGACAGAAACTCAGCAAAGAAATAACAGACCTGAACCAAAAGTGTGAACAAATGGACTTCGTAGATGTATATAGTGTTCCACCGCACAACATCAGAATACACATTTTTCTCAGCTGCACATGGGTCTTTCTCCAAAATAGACCACATTCTAGGCCATAGAGCATATGTACCTAAATGCAAAAGAATTGAAATTATCCCATGCATATTACCTGACCACAGTGCAATGAAATTGGAAATTAATGACAAAGGGAACTCCAAAAACCACATAAACACGTGGAAATTAGACAACAACCTACTGAATAACCAATGGGTCACACAAGATGTCAAAGAAGAAATTAAAAATTACCTACAAATAAATGAAAATGTAAGTACAACCTACCAGAATCTGTGGGATGCAATGAAAGCAGTCCTCAGAGGGAAATATATAGCAATGAAATCATATACAAAGAAAATAGAAAGAGAGCAAATGAATAACCTAATGATACACCTCAAACTCTTAGAAAAAGAGCAACAAGCCAAAACAAGTGCCCAAAGAAGGGAAGAGATTATAAAACTCTGGGCAGAAATTAATGCAATTGAGATGAAGAAAACTCTACAAAAAATTAGTGAATCAAAGAGTTGGTTCTTTGAAAGAATAAATAAAATTGATAAACCCCTAGCCAACCTTATCAAAAAAAGAAGGGAAAGATCTCAAATTCATGCAATAAGGAATGAAAAGAATGAAGTCACTACAGATCCAAAAGAAATACAAAAGATCATTAATACCTACTTTGAAAATCTGTATTCCCATAGGATAGAAAATACAGAAGAAATGGACACATTCCTAGAAAGGTACAAATTGCCAAAATTGAATCAGGAAGATGTAGAAATCCTGAACAACCCAATATTAATTAATGAGATTGAAAATGTTATTGAAAACTTACCAACAAAGAGAAGACGAGGCCCTGATGGATTCACAGCAGAATTCTATACAACATTTAGAAAATATCTAACGCCAACTCTCCTCAAACTCTTCAACAAAATCGAAAAGGAAGCAACTCTCCCCAACACATTTCTGGAGGCAAGTATTATGCTGATACCAAAACTAGAGAGGGACCCAACCAAGAAAGACAGCTACAGGCCAATCTCGCTAATGAACATAGATGCAAAGATACTCAACAAATATTGGCAAACAGATTACAGTGAACCATAAGGAAAATTATACACCCCGACCAGGTAGGATTCGTTCCAGGAATGCCGGGATGGTTCAATATTCGCAAATCAATTAATGTAATACACTATATCAATACAGTGAAAGACAAAAACCACATGATCATCTCAATAGATGCAGAGAAGGCTTTCGATAAAGTCCAACATATATTCATGTTAAAAAACTTAGAAAAAATAGGAATAGATGGCCTCTTCCTCAATCTGATCAAAGCCATGTATAATCAACCAATAGCCAACATCATACTAAATGGACATAAACTGAAAACTTTCACTTTAAAGTCAGGAACAACACAAGGATGTCCATTGTCACCACTCCTATTCAACATAGTTCTGGTAGCACTAGCCAGAGCAATCAGACAAGAGAGAGAAATAAAAGGAATAAGGATAGGAAAGGAAGAAGTCAAACTATCACTATTTGCAGATGACATGATACTATACATGGAGGACCCCAAAAACTCCGCAAGAAAACTCTTGGAATTAATTGACAAATTCAGCAGCATAGCTGGATACAAAGGCAATGCCCAAAAATAAATGGCATTCCTATACACGAACAACAGACTGAGAGAGAAATTGAAGAAACCATACCCTTTACAATAGCAACCAAGAAATTGGAATACTTAGGAATCAATCTAACAAAGAATGTGAAGGATTTATTCAGTGAAAACTGCAGTACTCTGAAAAAGGAGATAAAAGAGGATTTCAATAAATGGAAAAACATATCCCGCTCATGGTTAGGAAGAACTAACATTGTAAAAATGGCCATACTACCAAAACTGTTGTACAGATTCAATGCAATTCCCATTAAACTACTGTTAGCATACCTCACAGATCTAGAGAAAATATGCCTCAAATTCATCTGGAACCAGAAGAGACCCAGAATGGCAAAAGCAATCCTGGGCAATAAGGACAAGTCAGGTGGAATCACAATCCCTGGCCTGAAATTATACTACAAAGCTATTGTAATAAAATCAACCTGGTACTGGCTAAAAAGCAGACCTGAGGATCAATGGAACACACTGGAAGATGCAACCATAAGGAAAAACCCACTCAGCTACCTAATATTTGACAAAGGGGTCAACCAAACCCACTGGAAAAAAGAAGGCCTGTTTAATAAATGGTGCTGGAAAAACTGGCTTGCCTCTTGCCGAAAACTGAAAATAGACCCCAGTCTATCACCATGCACGAAACTCAGGTCAAAAGGGATCACAGATCTCAACATTAAAACAGAAACTCTAAATCTATTGGAAGAGAAAGTAGGTAAAAATCTTGAAGACGTAGGAGTAGGTAGAGAGTTCATGAACAAAAATGAAACTGCAAGGGAAACACTTCAAAGAATCAATAACTGGGACCTCATCTTACTGAAAAGTTTTTGTACATCTAAAGAAATCACCAGCAAAGTAAAAAGAAAACCCACAAATTGGGAAAATATCCTAGCTGGCTGTCCCTCAGACAAAGGTCTTTTATCTAGAACATACAAAGAATTAAAAAACATGTACCTGTCCAAATTCAAAGACCCAATCCAGAAATGGGCATCTGAGATGAATACACATTTCTCAGATAAAGAAATACAAATGGCAAATAAATATATGAGAAAATGTTCCACATCCTTAGTCTTTCAAGAAATGCAAATAAAAACAACATCGAGATTTCATCTCACCCCAGTAAGACTGGCCAGTATGAAAAAGTCATGCAATAACAGATGCTGGCGAGGCTGTGGAGAAAGAGGGACTCCATTACACTGCTGGTGGGAATGCAGACTGGTGCAACCACTGTGGAGAGCCGTTTGGAGATTTCTCAGCAAACTAGGTCTAGAGGTTCCATTCAAACCAGCTATTCCCCTTCTGGGTATTTTCCCAGAAGATCTGAAGGCATCATATCACTCTGATATATGGGCACCCATGTTTATAGCAGTGCAACTTGGAATAGCTAAAATGTGGAAGCAACCCAAGTGTCCATCCACAGAAGACTGGATTAAAATACTGTGGCATTTTTATATAATGGAATACTATTCAGCTATAAAGAAAGACAGTTTTGGGGACTTTGTAGGCAAGTGGTCAAAACTGGAGTCCATACTCATAAGTGAAATAAATCAGCGGTACATGTGCAGGCAATGTATTGTATCACTGGTGTAAGAACCTGAGGGTGGGAATATAAACTAAGAGACATGTAGGAAATCCGTTCAAAAGCAAAGAACAGATGGGACGAGGGAAAGGAGAAAAGAAAGAAAAAAATGTATGTATGTATAGATGAGTATACATATATGCAGGAGGGCTAACATGGTTCTACTATTGTATTATATCACTTAATGCTAATCAATAATCGATGACGGGTTATTTGATCAATCTTGTATGTCTATATGTGTTATCCTGAACACACTTTGAAGATATCAATATGCAAAGCAGCAACTATTGTTGTATTTTTTATTTTTTTGTTTTTTGTTTTTTTTTGGTTTTTTTGTTTTTCTGTTGTTGAGATGATTAATTGTTTGACCAATTTCGCATGTCTGTATCTGTGTTCATGTATATATACTTCGAAGATATCAGTAGGTAAAGCAACAACCATTGTTGAGTGCATGTCACCTTGTCTGTAAATCAGTTGTGATTGTACTATTTCTTATGCTAATTTGTGTCTGTTTGTTAATATGTTTTTGTGCTTTTATTTTTTAAAGGAAAAAAAAAAGAAACAAAAACTAGCACCAATGTTTAAACACAAGGACCCCAAATTATTGGATAGAAAATGAATAATTTTTGAAAAAGAAATAAATAATTACAGATCTCTGGAAAAAATAACAATCCTGAAATAATTGGGGAGAGTACTTGATATATTACAGTTACTTTACTCTAAATAAATCTCATATATATGCACAAATATGTTCAGAAAAAAAGAGAGTGAATGTAAATATACACTGACCCTTAATCTAAAACCTTTGAAAAGTTAACCAAGAAAAGACTTAAGAAATTATAGAAAAGACAACCTGAGCACCAAAATATTATAAAATCAATAAGAAAAAAAGTGTTTCATTATCAAGAAAACAGCCAAGATTACAAAAGTTTAATTTATAAAGAAGAGAATGAAATTCATTTGCACAAATTTTGGGAATGATTATCTAAATGACAAAATAATATGGGTATGTTTTTAATTGAAAGTAATAAGTGCAGAATAGTACACATGAAGATGCATAAAAAAATAAAATTTGGGGGAAAATATATACCAACTCATTGTCACTCTATGCCATAGAAATTCTTTCAAAGAATTAATGAATCTGGTGCTTCCAAATTCTTCTAAACAAATTAGCAAAAAACTGAAACAATATACTGAAAATGAGAAGGCACACAAAAGCGACAACCAATCTCATTTATTTACTATTATTACTGCAACATATAAGCCATCCTTATACTATAAGATTTCTCGCACCACGTACAATTCAATACCAGGAAATCTATTAAGAAAATATATCACATCAATAGGCCAAAGATATTTCCCTCTCAGTGGATGCCAAAAGAGCACTTAAAACTTCAATATATATTTCTTATAATGGCTTTTACAGAAATGAAAATTAGAAGATATTTCTTCAGTTCAATAAAATCACTCTCTCAGGCAATCAAGATCACATTCAATAGTGAAACACTAGAGGCATAACTAATATCGGAAGCATTTTAATCAACACTAACAATAAAGATAAAAAATTTCATCTTCACATAAATATTTTCATTTAAGTACTAGCAGTTACTTTATGTGTATGTTTTATGGATAAGCAGATTAGCTCAGTGTCAGAGTCTTCTTAGGAAGTTACAATCATTGCTTGCTTTTACTGCGAAGCACCCTGGGTTGGATAGGGTGAGATAACCTTACAGAGGGATGTGCACACCACAGAGGAAGCTCTATGGATTTCTAGACACAGGCAATCTTGACAATTCCAAAAGGATCTAACTGCAAAACAACTGATTCTGGATGAAATACCCTTTTTCATGAGTTGCTATCCTAGCCGTCAACACAAGCTAAGTCCTAATTTCCTTTCTGTTTCATAAAATAAGAGGCCCATTGCCAAAGACAGCTCTACTGAGAACTCAACAAAAGGCTGACCTCAGGTCCACTGCATTTGGCAGGAGAATCTAACAGTTTAAGTAGATCCAAGTCAATAGTTGCCTCAAGGAAACCAGTACATGAAAATTAAAACCTCTCTGAAAAATATGTCATTGAAGACCCTTGAATATTCACAAACTAAAGTCAATCAAATGTGCTTCCAAGATTAGTTGAATCATTTTTGAGAACTTGCAGTGATAATAAAGCAGAAATCCAAGGGGAATAAAATATTAAAGGTATGTTTAAATGTTTGAAGAAATAGAAGAATTTGGCTATTACTGGGGAAGAGTACTACAATTGCTGAAAAATGCCCCTCCCGCGCCTTAATCTCGTGGACTGCTGCATTACAAAGGTATAAGAAATGGCCCAGAAAACACCCTTACTTCTGCCCCCAGCCTTACACCAAGTGTACAGGTCCAATGTCAGCCCATCCCTTGGGGAGGAACTAGACAGTGCTCCTAGTTCAGGGCCTGACTCAAACATTTGGCAGTGACTTCTATTTATCCCAAACTTGTGTTATTTCACTACCAACCATTTGCTCTGAAGAAGCCTGTTAGCATTCTTCAGATTCCCCAAAAGAAACACCAGGAAAAGTAGTTATATTTTCATGCAGGTTTGTGATTCAAAGCCTTAGAGATATATTTGCAATGTAACGTGGGTGTAAAATGAGGGAAAAGCCAGTATTTCAGGAGGCAATGATTTTAAAGAAAGCTTGTTTAAGGTCAAGCTTTCATTGGACAGCATACTGGGAACAGTTGCTGGGAAAGTGGCTCTGGAAGGGAACAGAAAAAGTTCTGAGGCTCTAAGAGGGGCTGAGCCTTCTGATGGTCTGACTGTGAGGAGAAAACATCTGCCCCCTCCCACAAAACGACACCGATAACCTCAACCTCATCTTGACAGTATATTAGACTGTCAGGGAGAAACAGAGGTCTTGAAGCTAAGACCTTGTTTTCAGGGAGCTATGTGTTACTGCAGTTATGTTGAGTTTTAGACCACTCTTGTGATGACCAACAGACAATAGTTTTGGTTATTTCTCCTGAAATATGATGTTTTGGTCCTCATGGACATTGGGTTAGGTAATGTTCTTTCATATATTTTGTTCTCCTGCATAAACCATGTAGAGTGGCTTTGTGCTAAATACAGTCATGACTGACTCTCACCCTGAGTGTCATTTCTAACTATGTCTGTGTATTCGTATGAACTGGACGGAGCTTTTTACAACTACCAATTCATGAGCTTCACTCCAAATTGATAAAATAAAAATTCCAGTATAAGGTAAAAAAAATCTTATGAAATTAAAACTTTCGTAGTAAATTCTACATTCAAGGGGTGATTGAAAAATACAGTGAATTCCAAGTTTTTCACAGTCTTATAACAATAAAAGATATGTTGCCATTAATCTCCTTCAAAACCCTCCCTATGATTTCACACCCATTTACCTTTTTCTTGTGATTCTCTGAAGCAGTTGTGAAACTCCTGCCTCATGAATGTTTTTACATGATGTAACACAAAATAGAGTAAATGCTGTGGACCCATCATCCACCCGAAAGGCAGGCTCATAAAACACTGTCCTCATCCATCTTAACCATGGAATTTGGCACAGTTCAGATTCTGGCACTTTCCACCTGTAAAAATGACTATGAAAGGTAGAAGTTCTGAAGGGATTCAGGGTATCAGGCCACCCACAACAGAACAACTAAACACACACACACACACACACACACACACACACACATACACACACACATGCACAAAGATTTCCAAAACTGCTTCAGAAAGTGGGAAAAATGATGGGATAAGCATGCTCAACATGAGGGGGGCTCTTTCAAGAAGAGTGAATGGCAATGTGTCTTTTACTGTAATAATTCTTTAAATTTAAGCATTTGCTACCTTTCTGCCTACACTTTGCCAACACAAGGTGAGGGAAGACTATTCCAGTGTTACATGTAAAGGAAGCCAGAGCTGCATTAATAAAAAGCAGAAAGATGATCACTGGGTGGGCAGTGAAGTGTGATTACCATGAAAAGAATCCTTTCATTTAATCCCACTCTAAAAATGACAAAAAAAGACAGCTATATATAGTGTATAGAGGATCTTCCACTTAATATTTAGATATTATAGATATGTAACTGCCTTAAGTTTTAGACTCTGATTGTTTATCCTAATTCTGAACTTCTTTGGAAGTGATTTCAACAAGTATGACCACAGTGATATAAAATAATTGAAGGAGTGCTATTGACCTTGAAAGTGTCACTTAATACAATAAACTTAGAGGGCTAAAACTCACGGAGTTTATACACACAGACTTAGACAGCCTTAACGGATTACTTAAACTTCCTTTGAATTTAATTCTTGAAAATAGAAATCTGGACAGGTTGGTAGTTTATTTTTAAAAACATCAGAGAAAATTCAACAAATTAGAAGACACAGACGGTTCTAAAACTATTAGACACACCGGTGTCATGTAGAGGTTATAGCTGATATGCTGAACAAGGGCAAAATGACAAAGTAACCATAAAAATACACCACATAATTAAAAACAATGGGCAGTCATTGATTATATTGTTTTACAGGGCTTGGTATTCTCAAAGCAGTACTGTGTTGCATGGTATAGTTTTAATAATAAAAATCAAAATGTATTCAGCATCTTTACTGAGAAAAGAGTATCCAGCTTTTTAAGAATAAAGTCTAGCAATTAAATTTTTATATTTTTCTGGAAAAATTTCTGTTATCCAGAAAACCCACTTTGAAGTCCACCTGGTGATGACAATGGCAAGGAAAGCAGTACTGGATTTTTTACAATAGCAGTAATTACTGTAAAGTATCAGTGGCAAAAACTTGTATGTATTTCTGATCCATTCAATTTTCTATAGATTTTAAAATATATTGCATAAAATATTTTAAAATATATTGTGTTTTATTTTAAAATCTTAAAAGTATCCACATTTATATAGTAAATATAAACCAGTAAATAAGTTGAATGTTATTCTTTTATAAATGCTTAAAATTACTTTTGATTTGTTGATTCACCCTTGGCTTGCTTTTATCTATATAAAAATATCTCAATTCTTAAATAATTTGGGAAAAGTTCTACTGGAAAACTTTTTAAAATGCAAAATTCCTAAAATGCTTTATGTTTCAGTAGAATGTTTTTTTATTATATCACTGAACTATAAACTACTTTGTAATCAAAACTACAAAATGAATTGCATATAACCAGGCCTCAAGTAATGATTAGCTGAAATGCACGAGTATTAAATATTTTAAGTCCTACATTAATATTTGCTGAGATTAATATAAAATAAAAAATAAAATGAATTATTTGGAAAAGAAGGCAAATCTCTTCAAAAAATTTAGAAATTTCCTTCATGTGAATAATAAAGGTGCTGGTCATAAATTTTTGTGAATTATTAAATGAAGAGGAATCTGTACCATTTATTTTTATATGTGGAACCATTTCAAAATAAAATATAACCAAGAGGTTTAAAGCTAAAATATCTCCCTTACATATTCTCCACATGCATCTGTTATAATTTATGTATAAATCATTGATCAATAATTGTGACCATGTAAATATCATTTTAGTGGTAACAAGTGGTTTATTATATTTATAATTAGTCACTGTTAATAATTTAAAATTATATTTCCTGGCATAAATTTCTCTAAACTTATTTCTTCAAATTACCTAAGAATTGGTGCTTTTATTATTCATTGTTTGTCTTCCTAATGTTTAAAGGCATAGTGACATTTCTTTATTTCTTCCATTTCTTTCTAACCGTATTACTACACTGATTGTTAAACTGAACTGTTCTAAGTAGGTCCTCTTTTACTATGTCTTTCTTTTCCCAAGAAATCTTCCTTGCTTTGGTGCTGGAAATCTCTATCTTCTTGAAGGAAGTTGAGCTGTGGTGTTCCACTCTTGCAATCCTAACCTCTCAGGAGACTGAGCCAGGGGGATAGCAAATTCCAGGCCACCCCAGGTGATTGAGCAAGAGCCTGTCTCAATCTATCAGTCAGTCAGTCAGTCAGCCAATCAGTCAATCAATCAGAGGAGCTGAAAGTCTATTTAGTGACAGAGCCTCTTTCTAGCATGTGTGAGCCTCTGAGTTCCCTCTACCACAAAACAAATCCTAAAATAAAATATGTAGAGATAATTTTCTGTGTTTTGTGTGTGTAAATTGACCTCTTAATTTGACTATCATTCTAGATTTGACTATGTAGAAATTTAGGTTAAACATTTTCTGTAAAAATTTCAAAGATATTATTTTCCATTCATGCTTTTTCAATGCCAAGAATATTATTATCCATTCATTAGACTGCTGTTTTATTCTTCAATAAAATTTTAATAAGCATGTCTTTGTCACTTTCTAATACTTCATAATAACCTGTTTAAGTCTGGGTTATTTTTCATTTATTGTTTGATCTTTTCTAATCCAGACACATGCTAAGATAGACACAGAGAGAAAGGAAATTGAAAAAAGGCCAAATATTTGAAAACAAAGAGTTCCAGGCATTATGTAAAGAAAGAGAGATCATTTGAGGATGAAAACATTAGCTTCTGGGAAGGTTTAGATCTGAAGCTATTACAAAGAACATTCTTGAAGGCTGATTTGAAAGTTCAAAGATCACCAAGAAAAGTTATTAGAGCTAAGTAAAATGTTAATTGAAATAGGATAAAGTTTATAAAATGATATACTTGTTAATATAGAGAAAATCTTACGTGAATGTCAGTTGTTGAATGTTCTCCAGTTTTTACCTGACAACTGAAGAATATTTCAAATAAATCAAATGCAATTTTCCTAGGTTGATGTGAACTTCAAGTTTTTTGTAAATTATTAAAATTTGAACTTTTTAAAGTGCTTTGTACAGATTTTTTCTGGATTATAAACATAATATTTAATGTCAACTTTTTAAATGTTTACTACTATTTAATATTATACTTAATATAATATTAAATATAATACTTATATATAACATTTGGTATATATATTTGTCAGTATATGTACATACCAAACATTAAACAATAAAATAGCATTCCCTTTGAATACCTGATATTAAGTATTTGTATATGTAACTTTAAAAATTGAAA
Source organism: Dinomys branickii (assembly GCA_004027595.1). NCBI lineage: Eukaryota > Metazoa > Chordata > Mammalia > Rodentia > Dinomyidae > Dinomys > Dinomys branickii. The sequence continues at coordinate 8,514 of PVLD010013387.1, read as the reverse complement.
AAGAGTAAGACATGAATCATAGTAAAGACCTTCACAGATATTTATAAGCCAGATTATTCTCTTAATAGCTTTATAATAAGTAAATAAACATACTGGATCATCTTTATGTTTATTTTATCATTTGCATATTGGGGTATTTCTTAGAATGATGTTTATATACAATTAAGAAATAGATTCAATATACAAGTTACTCTGGTAACATTTGTTAAACCACTATTAAATATATTACTGCTCAAAGATGTTTAACAGCAAGGCATCAAGAAACAATATCTCTAAAATTTAAATATTGAATTCTCTCAAACTGAACTTATGAAATTTTAAAGTAAATTAGTTTAAAAGCCTCACACTAATATGAGTTAAATTCATAGTGCAAATCCAGTGAATAAAATCCAGTGGGGCACATCACTGACATAATTTAAAACTTAGAGAAATAGGCATTTTGATAATAACGCAGGAAAGTACAGGCGTATTCACAATGTTCTGCTGAAAAGGAAAGAAATAAAACTCTTTTCTAATATACTTTTCAATATAGACATCAATATTTCAACAGGTATGAATTTCATTTCCACTACTCTAGAGTCGATTTGAGATACAGGGAGTCTCCCGTAAATTACCTGGAATGACAATAATAGTTTTAAGGCTAGAATTTTGTTCCTGTTCTGCTGATTAAATACTATATTCCTCTGATAGTCTAACTGGAAAAGTCGGTTTTTTCATGACTAAATAATTATCAATACGGGATATAAAGCCAACAGCATAGACACTCAGTAGGTAGAAAAAGCCCAAGAAAAAAATACACCAAGGAATTCAGAAAATATAAAACTGGGTAGAAGAAAGTAAATTGAAGACAAGGGAAAAGGGGAAGCGTCCTTCCCCTGGTTTAGTGGATGCTTCCTCACGTCATGAGAGTTTTGAAAGTAACCCAAGCATTCCCAAAAACCTCTGGACTTTCTTGTTAAAAACTCAAGATCTTTCTCAGCTCTGCACTGTAACTGCAGAATAAAAAAGCACAGCAGCCAGAAAACATTAGCTGTCATATACCATGAGAAGTGTTACAATTCTTTCTTTGAACAAAAACTCATCAGGCACTTTCTCGTGTTAATTCACTTGTTGCAGTGATAGAGTATTCTAAACCATAATTCCCAAATTTTACGAGGTATGATTCTTGTTCTATTTTCAAGATACCTTTCTTGGGAGCATGTATGTATGATATTCAATAGTTTTTGCTAAAAATGAGTAGTAAAATTACAACCTAATCTAAATGGTAAGATTAAATATATTTTTAACTTTTTTTTTTTGTACCAGGAATCGAAATCACAAACTCAAGCTATACAAACGTGCTCTCTCAGGCAGACCTTGTGCCACTGAGCTACTTCTCCAGCCTAGTACATTTTTAAAGCATACTACAAGGTCTGCACTGTTTCAACTACTTCATTTTAGTTTGTCCATCATTACAATATTTGTCATTAAACAAAATAAAGATGATTGGGTTGAAATCAAGGCAGATATTTTGAAACATGGCTGTTATTCTTATTAGCTCATTTCAGTAGTACATTAATGATTTAAACTCTACAATCACTGGGCATGGTGGTGCATGGCTGAATTCCCAGAACTCAGAAAGCTAAGGCAGGAGGATCACCATGAGTTCAAGGCCAGCCTGGGCTACATAGTGAGGCCCTGTCTCAAAGATAAAGAAATAAACTTCACTATCCACATTTTATACTGATTATTTTTTTAAAAAATTTATAGCGAAAATAAAATGTATTTGTATAGATCATATAGTATTTAGCTTATCTTCATCTAAATCAATAGATAACATATTTGGTGTTAGTTTGAGAACTGGAGAGTTGACTGTCAACATTGGGCTACTTTCAAAATTCTGAGAATTCATGGGGTGAGCACCAAAGCCCCAAAACCTCCTTCTCCAACACACTCTCTTCCCTCTCTCTCTCTCCTATACAAGAACTTACCCAGTTTTCATGTCTGCAGTTACCAGGGACTGCAATGGATTTCTTTAAACCTGTGCTTGCTAGTGTTCTATGGAAAAGGGCTTGTGCAGCCAAACAGAAGTGTGGGAGTGGAGGTTTCAGACTTGATGCTTTGGGAGGCAGATTCTGAGTTTCTAAGACACAGTTTAGCCCGGTGGATGCTTTTCTTGTTTTTGTTGTTTTTTTTTCCCCTTCTTTTCTTTACCCAGGTTTTACTTTGTGTTAGTATCTAACGTTTACGCTCCCTGTGGAGAGCTGCTACATGCACTTAGCACACCTGAGCTCTTTTCTCAACCCCTTTCTCTCCTCTCCCTCCTCCCATGTTCATTATTTTTATGACAACTTAAACTATATCACTAATGTCCCATTTGTTTATTGAGTGAGGCCATGTCTAGAGGTACAATTACAAAATACTGTAAGAACCATATCTACTTTCTACTTTTTTGCTCTCCAAATCTCTTATTTTTAAGCACTCTCATATATACTGCAGGATCAATAACATCCAATTTCTGTATCTTCCTAGTTAGGAGTCTTTGAAAGGCATATCTTTGTGTATCAGTACTTAAGAATTTTCAAATCAGTAGGCGGTGGATATTCTTGGGCTCCTATATATTGTATTTCTAATCTCCAAATAAAATTGACATGATGCTTAATGGACATCTATCAATGAGAAGCAAAGCCTTTATTCTTAATATTAGTCGTACGAGATTATTCTGAAAGTAACATAGTGTATACTTCACTATTAACAGCTTTTACAGGAAATCAATCCTTTCAACAGTTCATTCTCAAATCTGATTGTTTAATATCTAGTAGAGGAAACGAGAAGAAAAATATTGCTCATCTCACAATAAAATAATTGTTCACCTTAAATTGTGAATGCTCTTGCATTTAGTAAAGTCACATTCATTGTGAGCCTCTAATAAAGGCATATAATATGAATCACTTTTTTAAACTTTATAACACAGAGACAATGTGATACTGTTTTATCTAGATAAAGATAGATCTCTCTACCTGAGATCAGTCTCTACCTACCTGATAGATCTGGGATTGATCGCACTCTATGCCTTTACTTATCTATCCATCCAACCAGCTGTGCTTTGACAGGATTGATATTCAGAGATTCACACTCTGGAAAACACCTGAAAATTTTAGAAAAAAACTTTGACTTGACTGTGAGTGCTTTGGTGACATTCCTGTGAAACTGTTATTCCTGTATTTTTCTGGAATGTTCAATATGGCAACACTCATTGTCTGAACATAATATATAAAAGGTAAAATGTATACATTGCAGCAGAGGAAAAGAAAGAGTATGGAAACACATTTCATTGAGAATTAACCTATTTTTAAAAAAATCTACTCGTTTGCATTTCAACTTTTTCAATTATAGAAAGGAATCATGTTTCTTTACCTGAATCAGATATATAGATAGATGGGTAGATAGATAGATAAATAGATCATGGATAGATAAAATCCATTAGCATCAAAGAACCAGGCTTAATCTAAGGAAAGAGTGGTTGACACTCAATTTGTGTCAACAGGTGCTAATAAATGTGGACACAATATTGATCCTCTTTTGCACTCTCAAGACTTTGTTTAAGGCATTCATTGTTGGTCTGTCTCTAACACCACAACAAACTAGTAGTTTAGAATTTTGGTTATGGAAGATTCCATTTTAAAGGAAGACTGGAAAAATTCCAGATACATTAGCACCTCAGCTCCTCAACTCAATTCTCCCCATGATTCTGGTTGTGTTCACACCTGGATGAGAACTGAATCAAATTTCCCCATAAGGTCAACGTTGAACCTAATCACTGAATTTGTCTAGCTTCCCCCCCAACTCATTTTGTGACTAGAATCATAGAAAGAATCAAATTTAGGAGCCAAAGCTTCACTGTGATATATGAATGTTGCTTAACACGGAACAATTCATATCTTTTGGTGATTTTTTTTTAACCAATGTTTTAAAATTTCCATTTTACTTTAATTAAAAATATCCAAGATAGAAGCAACTCCACATCTACAGTCCTATCCCCTAACATTGTATAAATAATTATTTTATGGCATAATTTTTTTGGTAATAAGGTAAAATCAGTTGACAGATCATTACAGCTCAGAAACTGAGAAGATGTTAGGAAATACCAGGTTAGAGGCTCAGTGGAGGTCAGACAATCTCAAGTATGAACATACCATAAGAAACACAATAGACAGATGTATCAGCGTGTTGATTTACATTTTGTGGGATGCTCAGGTATATCTAATATGCATTTAAACATTCACCAATGCTCTGTGGATAATCTTTAAAAATTGGCGAATCAATACTAAAATGCATATCTACCTTAATTCTTAGGATGTGTAACATTCTAGCCTAACTTCCTCTTAATTTTTATTTATATGTTGCAAAGAATGGAAAACCAGATAATTAAATGCTTAAGTGTCACATTAAATGTTTTAAATAAATGCAATATATTGTTCTATTTTATATTCCTTTAGAGTATAATTCACATATGCAATTCACCCTTTCAAAGTTACACTTCAATGCTATTTTAGTGCATTCTTATGTAATCATGATGAAAATCATTTTTTGAACAATTGCATCTCTCCAAATAAAATCGTTAGACTATTTTTGTGTGTATAAATTTGTTCTCTCTAGACATTCGTGTATATTCAATCCCATAGCGTTTGGTCTCTTGGGAGCAGCTGGTGTCGTTTGGCAGAGTCTGTCCAGGGTTGTCCACGCGTAGTGAGTATCAGCCCTGTGCCACCGTTGCAGAGCTGGATAGAGACAGTGGCTGTTTCTCATAGTGAGAGCCATGGGCTGCCTTAGTTTATTTTTCATGTGTGGGCACAGCCAGCCTAAGCACTAGCTGGGCAAGGTAATAGGAGGCTCAGCAGTCTTCGTCTGACAGGTCCCATATGTAGGGACTGGAGAAGGAATGGAGTTCCTGAGCCTCTGGAACGTACAGCCCTGGGTTTAGGCCCTACAGCAGCTGGGGGGTTCTGAACGGAAGGGTGAGTGGGTAAGAAGTGTTAGCTGCTGTACCTCCTAGAAAGATGCCACAGCTCAGGATGGGAGCTTGGAAGCAGGGAGCCTCATCTGCATGGCCACACTAACTCAGAGTACAAATTCTAGCACCCTGAGCTGGTCAGCAAACAGGGAGGGGGTTCTGGCTCCAGTGCCATAGATTCCCAGCATTTGTTACTGACTTGAAGTGGATTTGCTTCAACAAATATTTCTTCACTTGCTGTATGCCCCACGACAATTTTAGCAGATTTTAAGTGATTGATCTTTTAAATCATTTCACCCAGTTATGACTGATTACTAGGCAGAGGTCTGTGAAGTTCCTCACTCATTCATATAAGAAAGTGTCCTCAAGTATACATTTTAAAATCTCTAATAAAAATGTTCAGAATATTTTTAATGTAACCCCTACTTGGGCATGCTTCAAGAATGGTGCTGAGTGTGTTTTCACGGGAGATTCGTTGATGAGTGTCTGATTGATTGATCTTGTATGCATATTGATTTACAATGTCACTAAACAAAATAATTGTTTTATGGCATAAAATAACTTCCAAAATAGTTCTGTCCTTTTAACTTATGATAATTATATTTCCAAGTTTCAAAGGGTATTTAGAACCACAGAGTGCAAGAGTTCTATATCCATCATTCTACATTTGTAAAAATTCCTGTTGCATTAACATAATTAATCTTTTCATATAAGATTTTTCTCTGATGACATACATGAGGTTTTATAGTCAATACCAAAAAATAGCACTTCCTAATGAATCAATTTTATTGTAACATCAGCAGGTATCTGCAAGTATCTGTTATTTACTCAAATGCTTCACAACAAACAGTGGGATGATTTTCAGGGAAATAACCTAACTGAGGAGAGAAGCTGGACACCTGTACTTCAGATAAAACAAAAAGCTTGATATTTATTCTTTCAGTTTTTTTCTCTAGAACTCAATTTTCCCTCTTTAGCTCTAATGTCGCAAATATCTGAGTACAGTACACACCTCTTGTTTTCAGAATAAGAACTCACTTCCTGTCTTTCCTTGGTTTTCACCAAAGAAAATTTCGAAACAAGACCAGATATGCATGTACATTTGACAGAGAACAGAGGACAGATGGTAGGAAGGTGCAGCAAATGAAATAAAATCAAAATGAAAAAATATTACAGAGATAGCTTGAACATGGTCTATCCTATGACCTCCTCATAAGAGTCCACCCAAAAATTGATTATTCTCAGTTCCCCATCCACAACGACTGTCTTTTCCATGATAGTGTACTGTGACCATGGACATTTGACATTTAAGGAAGCTTCAATGTTCTTGTCCTGCTGTCTCCAGCCCATTCTTTTGGCTGCCAGAAAAGCCAGAGTACAAAATAAGGAGTGCTCATTTGAGACTCCATCAAGACAAACTAAGCCCAAGATCATATACAACTTTGCCAGAGCTGCAGATAAGCTGGAGGCTGAATTGGATGAATGCTAGAAATATTAGCTGCAAATAGTATAACTTATTTTTAAGGGATAAAATTATACAAATTTTGCATGTTGTTAGGGCTTGGGTCTATATGTACCCCCACATGCCTCATGGAGTCATAAGTAGGAATATTTAGAGGTAGCTGGATCTAGAATCAGTGATGCTGGATTAAGGATGTGATGTTGGGATTGATCCATGATGTGATGCTAGAATTGAGGGTGTGAGGGCAAGTAGCCTGGATAAAATACAAGGGACAGAAATAGCCACTGTGGCTGTTGCTTATAGCTTACTGCTTGCTACCTTGCTGCCTTCTACTTTCCACCTACCGTGAGCCATTTCTCCTTTGTGATGCCCCTCTGCCATACCACCCTGCCTTGGAGTCAGCCAACTCTGAACTGAAACCTTTACAAAATGCGAGCCAAAGTAAACTTTTCTAGTGTTACCTCTGGCTCTTGGATATTTTATCTCAACAATAAGAAATTTAACTAAGACACATGCAAATTATAGCTTAATAAATTTAAGTAAAAAGAAATAAAAACTAAGGCTTATAATGGAAACTCCACTCACACAGTTACAACAAGATTTCCTTTTCTTTATAGTCACCCTTTATTGATTCTCTCCTCAGCTTTCCCATTATCTGTTGCCCAGAGCTTAAAATAGGAGGAGCTTAATTAGTTCATGTTTTCAAGGAATTCAGTCTATTGTTGGCTGGAGCCAAGGCATCAACTTCGTGGCAAAAGAGCATGGCATACTCATGCTGCTTAGTTTATGGTAACTGGGAAGCAAATCAAGGGAATAGTGCCAGAGAGGATGGAGACAAGATCACACCTTCAAGACCTACCCAGACATAGCCACAAGTGTGCTCTACCAATTCCCTAGGCAGCTGCTAAACCAATCAAGTTGACAGTTACTCCTAGCAATCACATCTGATTAACTAAATGCTTACCCCTTCCTTCTGTTGAATGACTGGTGTTTCAGTTCCCCCTCAATCCCATTCATTATTTATTAGGTAACTAAGTAAAATTATTAATGGGCCTTTTATGAAATCTAAAGAAATTGCTCATCTGGCATCCTGGTATTACATTACACTTTCTATAAGGAAATCCTCTTCCCTTCAATACCTTCTCTTTAGGCTTCAACACTGAAGTTCTAGTAGAATTTCAAAACAGAAACCTAACCATGTGGTTTCTCTCCACCAATAATCCCAATAGCACAAAATCCTTCAGAGTCTAACTGGTTTAATAAGAATGCCATTTTTCTGTTCCTATTGGACAAGGATATGTCCCCAACCCAGTCCCCTCCTCAGCTGATCACATTTATCTTGGTGCACTCAAGCCCCATTGATCACTTGTGGTTTCTTTGACCTTTCTTTCTCCACACAGAAAATTATATACCTTTCCCCTATGCATTAATATTTCTCTCCTCTGTACTTACTTACTTTTTGACCATAGCGGATTCTTCATAAGCCAACATAGTCATGGCTTAGAGAACACTGTTCAACTCAAAGATAAAATTATCTCTGTGTTCAACTATTAATATAACACTATATACACTTTTAAAGTGATTATTCATTTCTAATTGCATATTAATGTGATTATGTTATTAATACATCCCTGCTTAATCATTAAATTAATGGATGCAAAAGAGAATCATCTCTTACACTAGGGAGACAATACCATGCTTACACATGCAATCCTGATTTATTTCATTTACGAGTATGGTCTCTAATTGCATCCATTTAAGTATAAAAGCCTTGAGTTTATCTTTCTTTATAGCTGAGTAGTATTCCATTGTATAAAAACATAGCATTTTTTTATTTTTTTATTTTATTTTATTTTTTTAATTTTTTTTTTATTTTAGAAACATAAAAGTACAAAAACATATTGACAAACAGACACCAATTATCATAGAAAATAGTACAATCACAACTAATCTATAGACAAGGTGATATGGTCTCAACAGTAGTTGTTGTTTTATCCATTGATATCTTCGAATTGTAGATGTATGGACCCATATACAGACATGCAAATTTAGTCAGACA
>PVLD010013386.1:15313-56361 GCA_004027595.1 Dinomys branickii | reverse complement strand
AGAAGATCTGAAAACATCATATCACTCTGATATATGTGCACCCATGTTTATAGCAGCACAATTTGTAATAGCTAAAATGTGGAAGCAACCCAAGTGCCCATCCACAGAAGACTGGATTAAAAAATCGTGGCATTTTTATATAATGGAATATTATTCAGCTATAAAGAAAGACAGTTTTGGGGACTTTGTAGGCAAGTGGTCAAAGCTGGAGTCCATACTCATAAGTGAAATAAATCAGCGATACATGTGCAGGCAACGTATTGTATCACTGGTGTAAGAACCCGAGCATGGGAATATAAACTAAGAGACATGAAGGAAATCTGTTCTAAAACAAAGAACAGATGGGACGAGGGAAATGAGAAAAGAAAGAGACAAAAATGTATGTATGTACATATGAATATACATATATGCAGGAGGGCTAACATGGTTCTACTATTGTATTATATCACTTAATGCTAAGGAATAATTGATGACGGGTTATTTGATCAATCTTGTATGTCTGTATGTGTTATCCTGAACACACACTTCGAAGATATCAATATGCAAAGCAGCAACTATTGGTGGTTTTGTTGTTGTTGTTGTTGTTGTTGTTTGCCTGTTTTGTTTTTTGTCTTTGGATTTTTGGTTTTTGTGTTTTTTCTGTTGTTGAGAGGATTAATTGTCTGACTAAATTTGCATGTCTATATATGGGTTCATATACTTACACTTCGAAGATATCAATGGATAAAGCAATAACCACTGTTGAGACCATGTCACCTTGTCTATAGATCAGTTGTGATTGTACTATTTTTTATGCTAATTGGTGTCTGTTTGTTAATATGTTTTTGTATTTTTATTTAAAAAAAACATGTGATTTGATTAGGCTTGAAAGGATAATATCCCCTCCTGCCACCCACAGTACTGGAGCTTGAACCCAAGAAGCACTGAGATACACTCCTAGCCCATTTATCATCTATCTATCTATCTATCTATCTATCTATCTAGACAGGGTCTCACTCTGTGGCCTAGGCTGGTCTTGAACTCATTAGGTAGCCTAGGCTGGCTTCGAACTCACAGAGATCTTCCTGCCTCAGCCTCCCAAGTGTTGAGATTACAGGTGTGTGCCACCACACCCAGCTATATTTATCTATTTTTGTGATGCTGCAGATTGAATCTAGAGCCTTTGCACTGAGCCATATTCCTTGGTCCTTTTTATTGTTTTAATTTTTGAGAGAAGATCTGGCTAAATTGCTAAGTTACCCAGGCTGGACTCAAACTTGTGAGCCTCCTGCATTAACCTCCTCCCACCCCCACCCCATGCCTAGCTTTATTTTTAAATTTTTAATTAAAATATTTTTATGGTACTTGGGATTGACTCTGGAGCCTTTGCACTGAACTACTCCCCCGTCTCTTTTTATTACTTTTGTTTTGAGATGGGGTCTTATTAAGTCACTAAGGAAGGGAAGCCTTGGCCACCAGCTGTTGTGGAATTGCACTCTCCACGTTCTTTCGCTACAGCCATTGCTAGAGGAACCATAGTGCCCTGGTTACCTGAGACAAAATACCCAGCACCCAAAGATAAAGGAGGAAAGGAGAGATTTGAACCCACTATCCAATCATAAACTGCAATAGATAAACATTATTACTTGCTTCGCAGTGTGCAGAGGTTTCAGTCGATAGCTGGCTGGCTACAATGCAGGGTGGCATGGCAGAGGAGAACCAGTCTATGGCGTGGCAGCACAGGCAGACGGCAACAAAACAGCAGTCTCCTTTGTGTCCCTGACATTCCATCTAGGCTATCCATCTGTAAGGCGGGTAGCACTCACACCCGGGGGGGGCATGACCAGTATGCACACCCAGAATTGTGCCAAGCCAATCAGATTTAGTAATCACACATCCTTAATCCCAGCATCATGCACTCTACATCCACCCACCTGTGAGAAACTCCCACCTATGCCTGCATGAGGCTTTGGGGGGACAGCTAGACACAATCCATAACAACTAATGCCTAAGAAGCAAGTGAAAGAAGATAGCCCCACCGAGGAGACCAGGCAGAGCAATGAGGGACGTCAGAAAAACCTGGAAGGAACTTGTGATAGTAGGATCAAGAGACTCCCAAAGCTTCCTGTGTTAAGGGTTGGTTCACAGCCTGTGGGCTATTGGTAGAAGTGAAATCCTTAGGAGGAAGTATCTCATGGGAGGAAGTGAGGTCATGGTGGGCGTGGCCTTCAAGGGGATTTGGGGACAGGGACCCTTCCTTCCCCGCTTTGCTTCCGGGATTCCCTGAGGTGAGAAACTGCCCCACCACCTACTCACCTTGGTGTTCTGCATCACGCATGTGTGTGTGAGTGGGGTGGGGGGAGTTGCTGAAGTGACCAGGGACTGAAATTTCTGAAAGTGAGTCAAAATGAATCTTCCCTCTTTATAAGTTGATTATTTCAGGTACTTTATCACAGCAATAGAAAGCTGACCAACCAAACTGAAAACCACCCTTTCCTATGAGAAGCCTTGCAGCCTCATGATTAACAGCAAGGACCCTGGAGCTGGATTGACTTCCCTCAGCATGGCCCTGGAAAAGGCGTTGAGCTTTGCAGTGGCTTCTTTGTACACTGTAAGCAGTGGTGCTCCATATGGGACAGGTGTTTGAAGATTAAATGAGAACATGTGTGTTAAAAATTGTAGGAAAGTCTCTGAGATTAGGAAGCTGTAACACATGATTGCCAAGGTTTTGAAGAAATTCCATCTCTTTATATCATGTTGGCCAACAGAGAATATGATGTCTAGTCTCGCCGGAAATAAACAATTCTTATATAATTTCAGTGCACAGCCCTGGAGATAAGTAGGTGCTTAAGAGAGATTTGAACCCATCATGTAATGATTGATGGTAATCAATCAATCAAAAGCAGTAACAATACATGCACTTCACCTTTCCTGCAGTCGGTAATAGATCATCAGTAGATAAATATTATTATTATGTGCACCCACCAAGATTGAGAACAATGAAGAAGCTGTAGTCCTTTTTTAAAAATTCAAATTTTAAAACTTATGGTGGACTATACATTACCACTTTACCATTTTAATTTCTGTTTGTTTTTGTTTCTGTTTTTGTAGTGTTGGGGAGGGACCCAGGGACTCATGCATGCTGGGCAAATGCTTACCCTTCTGGTGCCTTTTTGATCATTTTTATGTGTGTGCTTCAGTGGTGTAAAGCACACTGATGTGGTACAGCTGTTGCCACTATCCATCCCCAGAGCATTTTTATTGTCCTAAGCTATAACTCAGTATCTATGGAGGGCCCTTCCCAGACCTTGCCGTGGTCCAGGAGATTCATGATTTGTAATCCCAATCCCATGGAAAAGTTATTGGAATCCTAGTGAGTTAATGCCAGTCTACTATTCCGAGTACAACCCATGGTGAGGATAAAGACTCTAAGGCATATTTGTAGTTATGGGGAGACAAGGGGTCGTAAGTCCAGCCACAATGATGGCCGTCCGGATCAAAGGCCTCAGCCCAAGGCCGAACCCAGGTTTTACTAATTCGTGAAGAAGGGAGTGCCTTGAGGATGAGCAACTGTGAGAGTGGCCGGAAGTAGGTGAGCGCCGTGAGCTGGGCTGCGTAGGAGGCCTGAGATCACCTCTGCAATATGCAGAGAGAAGGTTATGCAGAAGGAGTAATCTGCATGACACAATTGAGGTAGTATGTAGTGTTTTGGGGTTGGTGCTTCAGCTCTGATGTGTAATCTTTTATGCCCTGGGAAGTCACAGCCTCTTGTCTAGAGGCTCAATCCCAGCTGACAGCATGGAGCATGGCTCTCCATCCCAGCTGGCTCACACATGCATTTTGGGAGCTACAGGGGCAGGGTCGCACTGACCTGTTGCCTTGCTTCGAAGACTACGCATCAGCACCTTGGCTGGACCGATTTGCATTGCGTAAAGCCAACCGAGGGGATAAGGAAACATCCTCCCCAGCTCTGCACACGTCAATACATGGAAATAGGGCCAGGCTCAGTCAAAATGGACATAATTGCTCTTCTTTCAAGAAAAGTTGCCCAGATGGTCCTCCGTGAATGTTCATTGCACAATAACTCCCAAGTCTCTTCTCCCCTTAGCTCCTGGCAACCACTGTTCTACCTCCTGTATCTCTGTATTTGGTTACTCCGGGTACCTCATATGAGTGGAACCATACAATTTTTGTCCTTTTGTGACTGGCTTATTTCACTTAGAACAGAACCCTCAACGTTCACCCATGGAGTAGCGTAGGTAGGAATGTTTTATTGTTTGTTTGCTTCTTTATTTTTTCATTACATGTTTGCAGTTCATGCACCTTTACTTTTAAAAGCTGAATAATATTCCACTGCATGTCTGGTGCAGCATTTTTAGCCCCTTCATCCATGGTTGGGCACTGGGGTTGTGTCCACATATGGGCTTTTGTGAATGTAGCTGTGCACGTATCTGCCCAACACCATTCGGCACAACCCAGAACTGAAATTTCTAGATCATATGGCAATTGTGCTTAGATGCTGTGGTAATTTTAATGCTGTTTCTTACCTCCCTTATATTTAGCTGTGAATCTGACAAGTCATCACTGTGCTACACTCCCATTTCCTTATGACCTGCATACTTTCTGATTTTAATGCCCTCATCAGCACTGGAAATTCTTTCTGGAACAAAGAAGGGTAGAAAGTAATCAATCGATCAAAAGCAGTAACAATATATGCACTTCACTTTTCCTGTGGTTGGTGATAGATCATCTGTAAATCTGTAAATCAACTCAAATAAATATGTTTGTAGCAATTTGAAGATTTGGATGGTTTTGCCTTGCGACACTATATACAACTGGAGTTGTAGCACGCATACATTCACAGTATTTTTCTTTACAAACTGGCTATTTTATAATTTGCTGTTTTCCTCTGCACACCATCTTCCGAGGCTCTGCATTCTTGGACTCCCAACATCTTTTCCAAGCTTTGTCCCCCAAACCTTCAGGCACATTGTTACAGTGTGGATCTGTAAAGTCCCCCAAAGGTTCACATATTGAAGCCTCAGTCCCCAGCTGGTGGGGCTTTTGGGGGTGGTGGAAATTTTAAGAGGTGGGGCTCCTTGGAGGAAATAGGTCACTGGCCTGTGTCCTTGGGGGCAGTATTGGAACTCTGTTTCTCTCTCTCTCTCCCTCTCCTTCCTCTCCCTGTTTCTCTCTCTCTCTCCCTCCCTCTCCGTCTTGTGCTTCTCAGCACCATATGCTCCCCAACATGAGGTTCTCCTTCACCACAGGCCCCATCCCTCCATGAAGCTGGTTTTCTCAAGTATTTGGTCACAGTGGTGGAAAGCTGACACATGATCCCTGTTCACCCTGGGAGACTTACTATTGGGCTAATAATATTCCTCAGTTATTGCAGGCCAATCAGGTCCGTGATCTCCTGAATGAGTGTACAATAAAGGCTACATAAAAAGAGGCGAATGGAATGATTTCAGGGCTCCAGGAGGATCAGAGCCCTCTCACAGAATTCAAGATTCCAAGACCTTCTCTGGGTGGCCTATATTTATTTAGTTATCAGAAGAAGGGAGGGGAGTACTCAAGAAGGGCAGAACCACTCAAGGACTTCTCTAACTAAGGTGTTAAATTAATCCACTCAGGGGTGAGATGCCTGGGGCTATATAGTGTTTATCTACTTGAGATCAGATCCAGATGTCCTTGGCTGTGATCTTGTCTTATCCTTTGAAGCTTTTCAGCTTCATCTGCCACTGCAGGTTTTGGTAGGGGTTAGTGACTCACAGAGGTTCACATACTATGAGTCTACCGTTTCCAGACAAGGAGCCTAGGCCTTGGACAGATTCACAAGTGAAAATGAAAAGCCAATTGATTAACTTAAGTCTTGCTCAGGTCTGCTATGTAGTGGTCTCTATCAACTTACCATGCCACAGTTCTAAAACAGAATTTCTCAGCACATGTTCTGCACCATCAGACATTTTCACCCTGTGGTTCACCCTCTCTGCCTTGGAGGGTATGGAGCCTAAGGGCTCAGACATGTGGGGCAAGTGCTCTTCCATGAGTACACCCTGGTCCAATGCTCTTCTCTTGTAGAATGTTCTTGCATGTTCTCTTCTCTAAGATCTCAAATTGAGTCTCCTCAGTAGAGAAGGAGTTACTCCTAAAAATTACAATCACCTCCCATTTGCAAAGCACTTTGTTACTGCTCTTTCAAAGACACTAATCCTATTTTTATTTTTTATTCTTTTGGTTTTTTGAAAAAAGGTCTCACTGTGTTGTTCAGACTATCCTTGTTCTCACTGTGTAGCCCAGGCTGGACTTGAACTCACTGAAATCCTCCTGCTTCAGCCTCTCAAGTGCTAAGATTACAGGCATGTGCCATCATGCCTGGCTCTGATTTTTATTTTTAATGAGCACCAATGTGCTGCAAAATTCTTTTACACAAGGCTCATATGTTCATCTCACACTTTTTCTACAGCTTGGCATCATGTACAGTATTTCCTACCAAAACATGTTAATGTCATTCTTGTGGAATGAATTTTTTCTTGAGTGAATTATAGAAGAGCTTGTTTGGGTTAGAAAAAGTATATGAATTTGCATAGTCTGTTTATCTTGGCTATGTCTCCATTAGATTCACGAAGACAGGAAGGAGCACTCAAACTGATAATATTGTCAATAACAAGATAGACTGGAACCATGATATCTTTTGAAATATTTAAGTGACATCGCTCCACACTGAATTCAGCACCAAGGGGTCTTCCCTTACTTGGACATAGGTCCCATAGGGTGGTTTTGGTGACTGAAGAGGTGGGTTTACAGGCCAGACTGGGGGTGTGCAGATGTTCAGAAGGGGTCTGAAAAGAGAAAGAATATAATGGAGAAGGGAGGAGAAACGGAGAATTAAATGTGCCTAAGAAATTGCACACGGTCCCGGCCCGCGGGTAGTCAACGAAGGCTCCTAAAGAGAGGGGGAGTTGGATTATAGGGAGACAAGAGAGACACGAGAAATGGAGGCAAGACAAAATTCTGATCAAGCCTCGTTTATTGAACGGAAGTCTCGGGTTTATATACAGTGCAGGAGCGGGGATTGACGTCAGTGGGTAACTAGGCAACGAAGGGAGGTCCAGACATCACACGATATTACATTATTACAGGAAGTTGACCATATATGGAAGATGTTACATAACTACAGGAAGTTGACCATATATGGAAACTGAAACTAAAATTTCAAGATGGCTGGTAGTTTACAAAATGGATGCAGACTGCAGGTCTCTCAGCAGTACAAGATGGATGCAGACCACAGGTCTCTCAGCGGTCTCCCACAGCACACAGCAACTAATGCGCAGGGAGGAGACTTGGGGAAATAAAATGAAAACCATTTAAGTTCTTCAAGTGAGATATGGTAACAGGTAGTTCAGGTTTGGAGTTGCTTGGGGATCGATAAATCTTAGTGTACACAAGTTGACCTAACACTGAAAAATTATATAATCGCTACTGAGACCATGGATGATTATTAGAACCCAATAGTCATTTGCTTTGCTTTTCATAGCTGTTTTTCTGTGAGTTTATCAATATTCTCACACTTCGTCCTGGGTTTGGGAAGCTTGTTTGAAAGAGAAATGATTCCACCCTTGGCAAGTCAGAATGTGCTTTTTGTAATTTGACTGTGACTGCTGTTACCAAAGAAAGATCCCCACCAAACACATGCCACTTCACTTACCTACCATATCAAATTTGCTGCAAGCAGCTGAGAAGCAAAGGTGGTCTGACATACTATATACACCATCAACAGAGGGATTTTCAGCAGACCACCTGGCACTGTGAAAAGGGAAATGAAACAGAAGTCGTGTGTCACCTGACAACTTTTAGGACCAGAGGAAGCAAAGAGCAGAATGTGTGAGAGGACCCTCGGGAAAGGGATTGGAATTCCCCCATTGTGGTTTCTCCTATAACTGAAGAAAAATAAACACAAAAGTAAATGTTTGACTTGATGTATTTATCACATGGGACAGTTCAGTTCACATGATCCTGTGCTAACTTTGTTTGGTTTTGTTTTTTGTTTGCTTTGCTACTGGGAATTGAACTCAGGACCTTGTGCTTGCTAAGCAGGTGCTGTGCCTCTGAGCTATATCCCCAGCCCCATTTTTGTTTTGTTTATGTTTCTTTGTTGTTTTTCTGTGTGTGTCTTTTTTGGGGTGCACTAACTTTGAAGCTATTGTCACAAAAATTGATCTTCTCCAAACTTCATGACATGTGAATTACCTAAGGGTCTTTTTATTTTTTTATTTTATTTTATTTATTTTATTTTTTTTTGCGGTACTGGGGATCGAACTCAGGACCCTGCGCTTGCTAGGCAGGCGCTTATTCCACTGAGCTATATCCCCAGCCCCCCCTAAGGGTCTTTTTAAAAAGGCAGATTCTGCCCCATTTGGCCCCTGGGGTGTGCCAGGCACTCTGCCCAGCCCCCAGGGCATGCCAGACCTCCGCCCCATCACTCTGGAGCTCCACTCGGCCCCTAGGGCATTCCAGGTGCTCTGCCCGGCCACTGGGGTGTGCCAGGCACTTTACCTGGCCCCCAGGAAGGCCCTGAAGACTCGACTGAGCCTATAGACGCGGTCACGCTGACAGAATCAGGTGGTTCACTGTGTAACCCTGCCTATCTGACTGGACACTCAACAGCTGTGAGGGATTGCCAAAGGGTACTTCTCCACTTCCTGCCATAGTAATTTGTGTACACCCATGTAATATACAGCATATTTAGAAGCAGCCAAGTCTCTGCCCAAAGTAAGAGCATGAGGGAGTAAATAAACCAAATGTGCAGTTATTACCAGTGGGACGATCACTAACAGGGTGGTAGAACAATGGTGGTGAAGTGGAGAAAATTGATTAATTGAACAAGCCATCATCCATATAACTGAGTAATAAAGACAAAGATACATTATGTAATACAACATCCAGTGGTAACCCCCTACTATTTTCTCTGTAATTTGGTATTTCCTTTATTATTTTTGTGTTAACAAATACAAAGACAACACTATGTAATACAGCATCCAGTGATGGTTAAAAAAAAATAGTCTGTGTTGGGTCCCAAGAGCCCAAGAGTTTTCATTTCTCATACACTTTCCTGTGATTACTGCAAGGGCAGAGATTAAGTATTAATCTCATCTTTGGAACCATTGTCATACACATCATGTACAACTTAGACCTAAGACTAACCAAACCAAACATTTTCAAACATTTTTGAACACCATACATGGATGCTGGCAATTTTAGCTATATGGAAATCTGTAACTGTGTGGCAGATTCATTTGAAGACCAGTTAAGTAAGAGCTTTTTCCATCCTGCTCCTCAGAGACTCTCTCTCTCTCTCTCTCTCTCTCCCTCTCTCTCTCTCTCTCCCCCCCCCTCTCCCCCTATTCTTGCATATAGAGTTCACAAGACATCCCAGAGTGCTCTGGGGCTTGTGTCCCTTGACCCCTAATTCCAGGCTCCATTTCCAGGAGGGTGGCCTGGCGAGCATATTGCTTCTGCTGGTTGGCATGGTATTTATTTTGCAAGATAATGTGTAATAGGGCTTCTAGAATGATGGTGACATGTTGATTTTGAATGATTTTTATTCACGTTGGACATAGGTCTAATTCAGGGCTGTTTAAGGTGTGTTGTCAAAGGCACATGGGTATGTCTATACATCCACTCTCATTATCTATGTTCTGAGGATGGTGCCACCTCTGATATATAAGATCTGAGAGCTACAGGGATACAGCAGATGTTCTCATGCCCCTTGCCACCTACCCTGAGGTCAGTCACACATCCCTTCTATAAGTTCTATGGCATGGGCCAGCAGTTCCTTGTGGATGGCCGCACCTGTCCCTTATGAAGGCTTTGAAGATGATTGCTCCACTACATAGTAGATCATTCTGGCTGATTAAGCTTTCCCGGATGAGGCGCAGACATTCCTTGCAGAAATGGGACTGCTGGTTTGCTTCTGCCTGGAATCCTTTCTCTGCAGGAGGTGGTGTGTGGGAGGGAGGGAAGAGTCAACCTAGAAGACATCAATTCCAGGAACGTAGTCATCAAAGCCTACAGAGTTCAAGTCAAGGCATAGTTGTAAGATGTGCTGCTCTGTTGAAATATTGTAAATGATAAATTTAACAGGACTAGATATCAAGATTGTCACTTGTGTTTGCCTGTAGTATTCCTTGGGTAAGTCTTGAATTTGTGGTTTTCTTCAAAACATGCAGTGGCAATCTGAGTGACTGGAAGCTACTATTCCTGGGTAGCACAATGGGTGATTCAGTGTCCAAAGTAATGTTGTAGCCAATATTAAGCACCTGATAGCAGGGTTGCAGCAAGTAGAAGATTCTTATCATTTCAATATAAACATGTCACAGAGTGCCAGAGTATTCTGAATAACACCAGCACTTCTACCCCTTTCTTGTGGTGGAAGGTATGAAATTAGCAAAAAGTACTTTAATAATAAAACAAAAAAAATTTATTCCTGGAACAAACCAGAAGAGCTGTCACCTGGATACCAAGGAGGACCTTTACCTGCACTGACTAAACAATAAACAAACACATAGTCTCACTCTTCTACATCTCCATCAAAAATTTTCAATACAACATGCACATGGACCTATGGATTGTATCATACATTTGAATTCAGAATGTTTATATAGACAAGAGTCCTGCAAACAACACTTGTCCGAGGTCTGCACACTGCAGTGGAGATCTGGCCCTGGGGTTTTGCTGGGAGTGAGGATCCTTGGGGTGAATTATAAGATGGAGATTGTCATAGTAAAACATTAAGAAACTCATCTGGAACTTATAAGGATAAGTGTACACATGAAAAAATGCAAGAAAACTGGACAAAAGAACTAATTATTGTGCTTACAGGCATTTCTGTGAGCTTCCAATTAAATAGGAAGCTTGGGGTTGGGAGTGAGGCCCAGTAGTAGAGTACTTGCTTATTATGGGTAAGGACCTGTGTTCAATCCTCAGAACCCGAACAAACAAATCAGAACAATAACTATGAAAAGCAGAACGATTTTTCCCTCTGCACTTAATATTGGAGTTCATTCTGAGAGGATTGTGTTGTTGCTAATATGTCCATAATGGGATATTTTTTCAGTTGCCTGTTGTTCAATAGAGTAAAATGAAAACCAAATATGTTCAAGGACTTCTAAAATAAAGAACAAAGTGTTGAGATTTCACAATCTGAAAGCTGCATAAACACTTGGCTCACTGAGTTAAGTAAATAAAATGGTTCAATTATTTACTCCCATGCTGTGAGAAAAACTCAATGCTGAGGAAAAGTTGTGAGGGAGAAAATTCCTTTCTCATTTGTAAGTCAAGGAAACAAGACAAAATTTTCATTTTTGTCCACAAAGAACCAATTTAGAGCAACATGAAAATCTTCCAAAGAATAAAAATCATTACAAATATTTTGCAGAGATAACTTGTCAGTGTGTGTCCAAAAGTTTAATGATCTTACCCTCTAGCTCAGAATTTCTATATTTAATAATGTATTCTATAAAGTTTTTGCACAAATTTGCAAATATGTATAAAAACACATTTATTACTTTTCTGTTTGGTGGTCTAATAGACATTGTCTTAGTCCAATCCTGATGCTATAACAAAATACCACAGACTGTGTTGTTTAGAAACAGTAGAGATTTATTTCTCACAGTTGACTACTTTTGAAAAAGGGGAGACAGTCTTGTTGATTGGATTGCTGCTAATGCTGAACTGTTTTAATATTAAAGCCTTGAAAAGTATGAGAGGGAGAGTTGAAGCACTGACTCCAAACTTAGGCTCAGGCTATAAATGCTTTTACATCTCTGGAATACATCATTGTGTTTTGGTTTTGTGGCCAACCACTGCTTCAAATCGAATATCCTGTATACGATTGATTGCTGCCAAAGCACGTTCAGGAAGAAACCTGTATCAAAGAAAAAAATTAGTTTAAAATCTTTGATAGCAGAGTCCCTGTTTTCAGCTTTTAAATGCCCTGAGATTTAATTCAACTCTATGTTTTCACTCTCCATCTCCCTTAATATTATTGATACCTTTAAAATAACTACATCATAATCACATTAAACATACATGGTCTAACCACTTCAATCAAAAGGCAGAGATTGTCAAATTGGATTTTTTAAAAAACCCACTAAACCCAACTATACACTGTCTACAAAAAACCATAGCATATGGGAACGAATGAAAAGTAAAAGGACAGATGAAAACATAAGATAAAATTAATCCAAAGAAGCTGAACTGGCTATGTTAACATCAGAGAGAGGAGATGTCAAAGTAAAGAGTGTCACTAGGGATCAACAAGGTAATTTAAAACTAACAAAGTAGTCAATTAATCTAAGGGATATAAACCTATATTTGTTTACATATTGACAGGGTTTCTAAGTATATGAAGCAAAAACTGACATACATGCAAAGACAAATAGATAAATTTAGAATTATAGTTGGAGATTTCCAAAATTTTCTCTCAACAATTGATAGAACAAGAAGACAAAAAAATAGTAATGATATTGAAAAGCTGAACTACTCTGTCAACTAACTTGACCTAACTGATATTTATAGAACACTCAAAAACAGTAGAATATTTTTTTTTCAGGTGCTTGTGGAACACTTACCAAGACATGCTATGCTCTGGTCTGTAAAGCATATCTTAATAAACTTAAAATATTCAGGTCATATAATGACTTAAATTAGAACCAAGTAATGGGAAAGTCTCTAGAAAATACACAAATAAAGAAACTAAAAGGTATACTTCTAAATGGCCTGTGATACAAAAAGAAAATTAGAAAATATTTTGAAGAGAGTGTAAATGAAAACATAATATGTTGAAATTTGTGGGACAGAAAAGGAGCAACACACTGGGAGAAATTAATAGCAATAAAGCCCTGTTTCTGAAAAAATATGATATACATACAATGGGATATATTATTGGGACTCATAAAGGAAGGAAATTCTGCAACATACAGCATGGACGAACCTTGAGGGCATTGTGCTAAGTGACATAAGCTAGTCACAGAAAGATAACATGACTTTACTCCATGAGATATCTAAAAATAGTCAAGTTTGCAGAATCCAAGGGTGGAACACCGGTTTCCAGACGCTGAAGGAAGTAGACACGGAGGGAGACTAGTCAATGGGCACAGAGACATAGGAACAAGAGGACCCACGGGGACAGCATCCATAACGAGAACACGAGGCAAGGCCAGGACAAATACAAGACCCTGTGCCAGATCTGGCAGGGCAACACCAAATAGCATGTTACTGAGTTTGAGGCCATAAACAGGCTGGGGCAGTGCACAGGGTGCCTGGCAGCGGGGCTCCCCCGGAGGGTCTGGGCAGCCTTGGCGCCCTGGCTCTTTAGTACTCTAAACCTAGAAATCCCCTCACCGTCTTCCAGGTCCCTTAAGAAAAGGAAGTTAGCCAGTGGAAGTACTCTGGGCTGGGCGCCACCCTGGTTATTTTCCTTAGCTCTATCATTGTGCTAAACAGGCCTGATTTTTATAAGTATCACATTGCTTCCTCTTGTATAGTTGGAGCAGGACTGATGGAATTAAGATGACTGTAAAATCCAAGTGCAAACTTTACACTGGCCTGTGTGAGGCAAGGTTCAGAGTCATTAAAGAAAGCACAGTGTGCCTTAACATCTGTTCTGTTCTTCTGCTTTTGAAATGAGCTTACACTGATTGATTTGTTCTTGATTTCTATGAAGGGTCCATCTCAGTACATTTACACTTTTGGGGGGTGAGAAATAAAACTAAAGCCATCTCCCACGTGTAATGATTTCCTTCCTCCAGACATTCTGTTCAGCTGGTACAGATCTGCCTTGGTCCTACGACCATACCACCCTGAATGCGCCTGGTCTTGTCAGATCTGCCCTGGCCATTTCGGACCGATGGTTCAGGAGGAGTCTCTGATAAACTTCCAGTCTTTTGCTTAAACAGTTAGAAGAATACATTGTTGGACTTATGCCTAACTAATAATCAACTACAGAGTGTAGTATTTACATTTGGTGATAATATGGGTTTGTAACATTAGTTCTGAAAAGGGAAAGTTTCATTCTGTATATTTAGTTACCTTCCACAGAGTAAGAGTATTATGTATTAAAAGCCAGAAAAGATATAAAGGATAGTAAGATAATGTTATGTGCAATGTTATGCCATTATATTGGACAACTTAGATGAGGCAGGGAAATTCCTTGAAAGACACATTATAAGAAATAGATAAGTAGTCAGAATATCCCTTTGTAATTTGTAATTAAAAACTTTCCCACTGAGAAAATCACAAGCCCAGTGGGGCTTTGAGTTCTATCACATATTTAAGGAGGATCCCAGCTACTCAAGAGTCTGACGCCAAATGGTGGCCAGGTTGAGGCCAACCAGGGCACCTTAGCCAGATTCTGTATAAATACACAAATAAGTAAATAAATTGGCTCTGGATACAGCTCAGAATCTTTTGGCTCTCTGGGTTCAAGCTGCACTGTGTCAAAAAAAATTGTTTAAGGGTGAAATAATACCAATCCTATAAAAGCTCTTCCAGAGGAGGGAATACTCTCAAGTTCATTCTGTGACGCCAGTGTTACTTAGATACAAAATCAGACAGAAATATACTGCTGGCTTGGTTTATCCTTTCCAATGAATCTGTAGTTCATAAGACTAACAAGCTTAACATAGAAAGACTGCATACCCTCCAAAAATTCAGAGAAAGTATTTGGCTAAATCATCTAAATCCACTTGATTAAAAACAATACCAACAACAACTCTCATTAAGACAGTAACAAGGGAAATTCCTCAATACGATAAAGAGCATCCATGAAAAAAACTTCCACAGCTAACATCATAGTTACTATTGAAAGAGTGAGGGTGTCCTCCTAAGATCAGCAAGAGCACATGGACGCATGCGCCCTGTTCAATGTTGAATTGTGAATTCGAGATGGGGGAGGGGAGGACTTAAAGGAAAACTAAAAGTATCTTTTTTGTAGGTACAATGACTATGTAAAAAAAATCTTATGGCGTTTGCAAAACAACTTAGCCACTTGAGCAAATTAAACGTTTAGAAAGTTTTGCAAGGAGGCAAAATCAAAATGCAAGATGCCAAAGTCAAATATATACCAACAATAGGAGGAAGATAGTGATGTTTTGAGGATGCAGACCCAGTGCCAGGCACCTTCAGCCATTTAATCTTTGAGAAAGGGGCCACAAACACAGGCTGAGGAGAGCCAGCCTCATTAATAAATAGCACTCGGAACACTGGTCACACACAGGCAGAAGATGGAATCTAGACCCGTATCTCCCAACTTGTGTGAGAATCAAATCCAAATGGGTCAAAGACCTAGATGTGAAAATGGAAACACTGAATCTGCTGGAAGATTAGGTAAAAGCTGTGATGACATAGGCAGAGGAAAGGACTTTCTAAACAGAACTCCAATTGCACAAGCAATAGTACAAAGAATTAACAAATATAAAAGCTTCCACACAGCAAAGGAAAGAACCAGCAAGAAGGGACGACTTAAAGAATGGAGGAAAAATTGCCAGCTTCTCCTTGGCTGAAGGGTTATTTCTAGAATACACAAAGAACTCAAAAAAGTTACACCTCCCTGGAATAAAAGACCCAGTGAAAAAATGGGCAAGTGAAATAGACACTTCCTAAAAAAGAAGTACAAGAGGCCAGTAAACATGAAACTGTTCAACACCTTTGGCCACTGGAGAAATGCAAATCAGAACAACACTGAAATTCCATCTTAGTCCAGAAAGAATGGGAAACAGGAACTAAAAAAAAACAAGACAACAAAACAAGTGTGGGGGAAGTTGTGGGGAAAGAGGAACTCTTCTACATTGTGGGTGGGAATGTAAACTAGTATGGGAAGTAAAAAGGATCAAGATGCAATATGTACAAGTTCCAATTCCATGAATGAATGCACTTGCTATGTATCACAAACATATACCAGCAACGATTTTAATGCCATTAGCAATAGCATCAAAACCTTGACATATTTTGGGGTAAATTTGATAAAAGATATATAAGACTTCAACACCAAATACTACAAAGTACTGCCTTAAGATTTCAAAGAAGGTAATCAAAGGAGAGGTAGAGTATGTTCTAGGACTGGATGACTTGATGTGATTAATACTAGACTAGTTTTTCTCCAGTTGGTTTTCAGATTCAGTGCAATCTCATCCAAAGTCCCTGATGGCTTTAAACCATTGAGCTTCTGTGAACTAGGTCACTATATAACGCTGTTTTTGAACTGTCTTTCCCTTAGCTTGGAAAGTCTTCAGCAAAGATTGGACGGAGATGGTAGATAGAGTGGAGAAAAGGAATCATTCCCTTTCTTTAGAAGTGAGGCGATAGCAGGAGGAATGTCACGGTGCACTAGGAGGATGAAGGGTTTCCATAGCAACTTCCACAGCTGCCCACAATAATACCTCTGTTTATGTTTTAGTATCATAGGCATTCTGTGCAGTACTTACTTCTCCAGTATTAGAGAAATGTTGATATATGATGGGACAAAAATCATCTTCTTATTGGTGAGTATCCCATCAATCAGACTTCTTGCAACATGATCTGTCTCTAATACAGGCCACAATCTGAAATTACAAAGAAAAAAGTTATTCCTAGTTTTCAAATTTCATTGACTTACTTGTTTGATTGTATGCTGGGGATTAAGCTATCTGCTCACCATTATTTAGAATCAAGATGTTCCCAGAGTCACAGTACAAATGCTACCTCCCTCCTTCCTACACACTCACTGTTGTGGAATTACAGTCTTATACTTTTACATTCAGTAGGAGTGTTTCTTAGCTCACCTAGTAAAAATATCAAAATAGTGCGTGGGGGCCGGGGATATATCTCAGCAGCACAGCACCTGCCTGGCAAGTGTCAGGTCCTGAGTTTGATTCTCAGTACCCATGTCCCCCAAATAGTGGAGAGGCATGAGATGGTAAGTAACAGAGGACCCAGAGAACAAAGAAGAGTGGGTAAGATTAATCATGTGGTGGGAAGGGGACACATCACATCTCAAAGTCTGTTGGGTATGAAGAAGATATTCTATAGCTAAGTGTACCTCTCTCTCTAGAGGGGGTGGGGATATCCAGAGAGCTTGTTTTGAGGGCATTTATTATTTGAGATTTGCCTCTGACTTGCCTTAATGGGCATTTAAGATTTGTACAAGGAATATTACATTAAAATCTTCCCTATCTAAAGACTAACTTGAGAAGCACTCATAGCCACAAGCATAGTATAGAATTGCCCAACAGTATAAAATGAATACAGAAAATTAAAGCATAAAAGGATTTAAACCGTTGTGCTGAAGTTAAGACGTCTGGCTGTGGGCTGAAGTGGATAGAAGAGTTAGGTAAGCAGTGAAGGTTAAAACTTCATTCCCCAAGATATTCTGTGACTTACTTCAGATTGTTATGCAAATGATGTTTCCATGGCATTGCATGGCAAGCCAGCAGAGTAATACCAACCAAAGCTTTTCTAAAGTATTGGGCTCTTTCTTTTCTCTTACTAATTGTATTTACCTGAAGTTTTCAACCCAGTTGCAGGGTCAAACTGATAATAATGTATCAATGTCAGCCCTTGTGGAGGAAATTCACAATCCCACAGTATAGGTGGGAGCAGTCCTAAGACTGTCTGCCTGTCTGCCCTTGTGGTTACCCCAAAACCCAACCAGCCAGGGTCACAGTGCCCTTCCTTTCCTCACCTACTGCACCTTCTCCAAGAGTGGCAAGGACTTTTGGCAAAGCTTGCTAGATACCAAGCCTCGGTACTCATCAGGAGAATTTTTAGTGGGCCTGATTTCCTACCTAAAAGAACAGCCAGCAGTAACCATGGTACCATGGTTCATTCACAGTCTCTCTCTCTTTTTTTTTTTTTTCTTGTCTTTTTGAGACAGTGTCTCACTATGCAGTTCAGGCTGGCGGTGAGCTCACTTTGTAGCCCAGGCTGGCCCCGAACTTGCAACAATCCTCCTGCCTCAGTCTCCCAGAGCGCTGGGATTACAGGCATGTACCACCATGCCCAGCTAAATTATAGATTTCACATGTCTTTTTTTTTTGGTATTAGGAATCAAATTCACGACCTTGCACTTGCCAGGCAGGTGCTGTGCCACTGAGCTATATCCCCGGCTACTCACACAGACTTGAACACTTGCTCATTACTAAAGTCTACAGAAGACTCCAGTGTAGTGAGACATTCCAGCTGCAGCAGCTCACTGAGCTTAAGATTCAACAGGCTCAAAGGCAGCCAAGTTCAAGAGCATTGATTAGCTATATTTAGACAAAATTCCTGTTTAGTCATAACTGGTTTCTGCCAGGCAGACTTAATGCATGTTGTCAACCTACAGCAGAAGACCCAGCTCTAAAGCTAATGGCTCAATTTCAGGGCTTTGATTTCAGCTTTAGGTTTTTCTTCTTCCTCTCTGGGGACGCACGTTCTCCTTTCCGATGGTCTCAGACGCTCTCACCAGAGACAAAGCTCTTGCAGCTATTCATCTTTACTAATGACCTAGGGACTAATTTCTCTCTGCTCCTAGGAACATGTCCACTTTTAAGGACAGGCTGGTGACAGTCATCACAAGCCTGTGAGTATGCTGTACAGACCAGTGTTTTCTAAACGTGCCTCCAGGTTCATCTTGTGTGCTTGTATAAGGGACAGCAACTCTTAGCATATCATTTTAAGAAAGAATAATTCTAGTCTTAGTGCAAGCCTCAAAATGTGTCTTGAGAAACATCCTGGAGGGGTTGTAAAGAGTTAACTGCAGTCCTGACTTTGCCCTGGAATGCTTCTCCAAAGACAAACTTTGCCTGAGTTGTTTCACCCCTTCCCTGGCCCTAGGTAAACATTGTAACCATAAAGAGAGACGTATAAAACAGAGTACAAAAAGTATGTATCATTGGGGCTGGCAGAGCCTGACCTGGTCACATGGCACAAAGAAAACAACTGTGGCCAGGTCTAAACATTCCAATCTGTTACCATGGAAACAAGAAATGTATATAAGTAGGAACAAAAGCAGTTAAGTGTCACATTCCTGATCGGTAAACCAGGGATGAGGGGTGACCAGTCCAAATTAGTTTCATTAATAAACCTCCCTTTGTTGTGAATCAGTTCTTTCATCTCCTGTGGAATTCAACCGAATTTTTGCCATAACACTTGTCAAGTGAAACAAAACAAAATACCACACCTCATCCTTGAAGCTCACCTCAGCCTCTCTCAGGAAGAACCTCTGAACATTTGCTTCCAGGCAAGTTTGGAAAAAGCTAGCGTACTTTATGTTAGCGCAGGGGCCAGTGCTGTGGATGATATAAAAGGGGCACATGCTCTTGTGGTTCCATGTGCTCTACTGGAAAAGGATGAACCCTCGATGGGACGTTAGGTAGCATTCATGTTGGAGAGGTGATTCCCAAAGTAGATGACCCCCATCCCCCACCCATGGCCCTGGTCATTCCTGGCACTCGAGTGTGGGCTGACTCCTTCCCTGCCTAATTCATGGGCAGCCAATCACTCCTGCTACTGCCTCAGATGTTTCCACCCTTGTTTAAGTTCAAAGGGAAACTAATATAATAACATTAATAAGGAAAAATATTTTTGTTTCTCCATTTTTTTCGGTTGGTGTAACCTAAAAGTTTCTCCTATGGTTGTTATAAATTTCTTAAGCTATTTTTCCATCCTGAATGGATTTTGACTTTACCTGGTGCTCGGGTTTTTGGTGAAGCCGGTGTTCACAAAAACAGGGCAGAGACATGAGGTTCTGATACCAGTTTTCCCCAAGGCTTCAAGTTCTGCTGTGAGAGCTCGGTGAAAGCCAACTGCAGCAAATTTGCTGGAACTGGAAGAGAACCATCAACCACCTCTAACTATAAGTCAGCAAAACACACTCCTCAGCTTTCTATGAGAAGGCAGCATGACATGATTTGAGAATAAGAACACTCCCCACAAACTGTGTACTTGTGATGTTTTTCAAGAGGATAAGTGGCCATTCGTTTTCACATAAACTAAACAGAATTTTGATTGTATCCAATTTCTTTTTGGGGCTGGAGATGGACACCAAGGGCTTGAACATGCCAATCATGTGCTCTAAACCTGGCTGACACCCCCCAGCCCAACTTGCCATTTGTCACTTGGATCTTAACTTGGTTGGAAACCAGGAAACCCGGAAACTTTGGGGAATGTTGTGTGCAGGTCTGGTTTATTGTGTACATTTAAAGTTTGATTCTGCCATTTTGGTTTGTATCTCTGGGCAAGTTCTATAAAGGCCTTGTGCCTCTGTCTATCTCCGTCACCCACCCATGAACACGCATGCCTGCACACGCGCACACACACCCCCACACTTTCATCACACAGTCACACTGGAACAGGTTTTGATCCAAAGCTACTATGGTTGCCTTATATTGGTTTTGGGCACCTATGCCATGGTATACATTTATTTTCATTTTAACTTCTGTATGTTTTGCTTAAGTCTATGTGTCTTTTTTTTTTTTTATCAACATCAGCTCATTCCAGGGTAGAATGGAAATGTATTCGGCATGACCCTTCTCTTATATTGCTTTACAAAGTTTTCAGAAATCTAAAAATATTTGAAGTAAAATTACTACCAGTTTCATTGCTTTGGAAATCATTTAAAAATTAGTCCAAAAATTAGTCTAACATATAAATTCTGCAAATCTAAATTACCATGCTGTGGGCATTAGAATCTGAAGCCTAATAATCCCTTAAAAGTACAGAAATATACAGCTCTGTTGGCGGGAAAAGCTCACCAGTATGGGATGAGGTAAGGGATCACTCCATGGCCACACACCGAAGCCACCGTGACGATGTGGCCATAATTTCTCTTCATCATCGATGGAAGAAGTGCTTTTGTGATCTTCAGGTCAATGTAGCACAAAGGGAAGCAACAACACAGGCATCAGGTTTCCAATTAAGAGAGTTTGTTTTTCCAAAGACAGAATGGTGTTTCAGAGAACTTTGACAGTGGAATGAAATACTTGTCAAGAGTCCATGCCACACAAAAGCCAGAAATGTAAAAGAGAAAACTGTACAGGTTTGGGCCTCTGTTGAATGTGGTGTTCCCTATGTGTTATGGTTTGTGTCTGGATGTCCCCCCAAAGCCTCATGCAGTCATGGGGCAGGCTTCTAGTTATGATTGATTCATGGTCCAATGTTGGAATTGTGCATGTGAGTGCTGCACTTGCCCTTGGGCGGGTAGTTTCCATGCAGTGTAACGGAGGGACAGAGGCTGCTTGGGCCACTCCTCCCTTTTCGCTCTTGCTGCTTTTGCTGTCTTCCACTGCCATGAACAGTTGCCCCTGCCATGTGCCGCTCTGCCTTGGAGCCAGCCAAGTATGGACTGAAACCTCCACAAACAGTGAGCCAAATAAGGCTTTCCTTCCTTCTGGGTGTCGGGTGTTTTGCCTCAGTAATGAGAGAAAAGTAACCAAGACACTATGTCACATGCCTGGAACCCATCTTACTATTCCCCCTTCTTCCCTCAGCCTAACCACAGAGCACCTCTGTGGGTATGTCAAGTGAACAGCCGAGCAGCATTGCTACTGTCATTGTGTTTCTGGTGATGGAGTTCAAACCTCGTGCCTGACACACGCTAAGAAGCACTGTTCCACTGAGCTATAACCCCGACCCTGAATAACAACATTAAGGGAGAAGTTCAGTTTTCAAGAATAAAGGGAAGCCCTGTAGTGATCTGGTGTTGTGTGCTTGTGTTTGGTTTGGGGCTTTTTCATTCCTATGAGTGAATGCATCTGTAATGGAGACAGGTGCGTAGAATTAGCTGAGAGTTCTACACTGGCCCACAACTCTTACACATCATAAATAGATTCCCTCCCTCCCTATTTGTAATATTACATATTATAGGTATACGCTACAGGAAACAAAAGTCTTTTTCTCCAAAAGGGTTTAATGCTCTGCAAAAAATAACAATAGCATTTAACAATAACAATAGCATTTTATACGACCCTATGCAAATGTATAGAGCCAGATCTGCCAAGCCAAGCCACCTGCAGATCCCTGACACACAGACTGTGAGGAGAACCGCGTATTTATTGTTGCCTTCCAGGGGAGCACTACTGAGGATTTAATGTAGGGCCTTCTCACTGAGCTACATACCCAGATCCTTCTCCCTTTTACTTTTTATTGAGACAGGGTCTTACTAAGTTGCCCAGGCTGAGCCCAAACATGCAAATCTCCTACCTCAGCGTCCCAGAGTGCTGGGAACTTTGGTATAATTTGTTATGCAGCTGTAGATAAATAATATATGAGATCTCTGTGTAGTTTGGTGAGCATGATAAGCAACTCATATTACCATGTGTGGGGAAGGTAGGGAGACACATCTTCTTTTTCCTTTTCTCTTCCAGAATCCAAGGTTACCAGGCACAGTGGCACATGCCTGTAATCCTTGCACTCAGAAGACTGAGGCAGGAGGATCACCATAAGCTCAAGGCCAGCCTGGGCTACAGTGTGACCCTGTCTCAAAAACCCAAGGAAAAAAGAAAAAAGAAAAAAAAGGAAGAAAGGAAGAAAGAAAGGAAGAAAGGAAGGAAAGAAGGAAGGAAGGAAGGAAGAATCCAGGGTTGCCCTAGGTTCTACATTAATATTCATTTTTGGTGTTTTTTTTTTTTTTTTTTTGCGGTACTGGGGATCAAACTCAGGACCCTGCGCTTGCTAGGCAAGCGCTTATTCCACTGAGCTATATCCCCAGCCCCTCTACATTAATATTCAGAAGATAAATTCTTTGGACAAGGATAGTTGAAATTTATTTTTCAGTCTTCCACAAAAGCTCAGTGTGAAAGTCCTCGGTTCAATCCCCAGTACTACACATAAGCCAAGCCAAACCAAACCAAACCAAACCAACTTAAACCCAAGTTCAAGAGCTTCTTTGAGTCATATTTCCAAGTCCAGCATTCCCATGGATGTAGGACTTGAGAGTCCCACCCAGAAATGTGTCTATTGCCTGCATACCTCTGAGTAGTTCCTTCTGTTGTCATTCAGTTCTAAAACCCCAGGAAAGGAGGTCACAGATAAGTGTACAGTGTGTATGTTTCCTTTATGCATTGAGAAGGTAGACCATGAGCACCCCAACAAACTTCCACACCTATTTGCTGGAGTTAGGTACATGCCAGGATTTGTGTTGTGAACTGGTAGATAAGAGAGACCAATGGTTTACACTATGGGGTGCTGTGACCCTCCCAAACTTTGTGGCCTCTCTGAGGGCCTCTGTGGCTTTTCTCTTCAAACAAATTAGACGAGCCCTGATTTGAGGTAATTACTTGGCCATTTTCCCACTCAAAAGTAGAGGAACTCAACTATGCACTTCATGTGTCTTCAGAGAAAGTGTCCAACGTGAACTCACCAGACACACTCACCCAAAAATGTCCTAGGGTGTTGACCTCAAATGTCTTGGTAATCTCCTCATCCTTGGTACTGAGAAGATCCGCTGGATATATTGTTCCAGCATTGTTTACCACGATGCTTACATCACCCACTTCTTTCTTCACCTTTGAAAATTCAAAGAGTGCATTCATTGGGTATGTTATACAAACTCCAAGTTTTGAGGACAACAGGGATTGAATTTTCTTTTATTTTACTGAGTGAGCTCTCTCAGAGTTTAGAGTTTAGTTTCACCCCAGCTCAAACAGTGGGTGTGCAGAGAAAATTGCCATAAAAATTACCTTAGATTTTTTGGGTAGTACTGGAGATGAAACCCAGGGGCTCACTTTTTTTTAGTGTGTAGATTTCAAGACTTAGTACATCATGAATTTTGGAAGCTTATCAATGAAGTAAAATTAATATTTGTGTTGATAGAAGAAGAAACTTCAGCCATTTGTAGAAAAATGGACGCACCTTGAGACCATAATCTTAAGTGAAATAAATGAGACACACAAGTTAACTACTGTGTGGTTTCCCTTATATGAGAAACCAAAAGTATAAGTAAAGTGCCAAAGAAAAGAAAGAGAATGTGGAAGAAAAAGAGAGAAAAGTTTACTTTAATCCAGCATGGCCAATGAATCTAAAATTGTACCTTCATTTAGTATAATTAGCTAATGTATTTTATCTGTTTTTTAGTGTGTTAACCTCGCTCTTAATCTGTGTTTATGAAAATTAACTTGATAAAGACTTATAAATAAATAAATTTGATGCTAGCAAAAACAAAAACAAAAGATTAAAAAAAATATGGAGGTGGAAGGGAAAAAAAGAATAGAGATGTGTTATGTACATTTACTAATTCCCCATGATGAGTGTAACCATGTACTACAAATACATAGTAATAAAAGAAACTGTGTTGCTAAATTGATAAATAAATTTTGACCAAATCATCTAAAAATGCTGATTGTGTATCCTGGTTCCACCACATGGGAGCTACATGATTTTTGTCTGGCTTGACCCTTCTGACCCTTAATTTGCTTATTTATACAACGAGATTAAAAGAATCACTGGATTGAGTTAAAGAATGCCATAGTGTATTCGGGTGCTTGACTCATTGTGAGCACTTGATGCTTACTCTTTTAAAAGTTGTTATAATAATTACGAATGTTACATTTTCTATGGAATACCAGATAGATTAACATCAAAATAAATAAAAATCTCACAATGGAAGAAGTGAAGAGTGAGAGTGAAAAGATGGCTGCAAAAGTAATAGGAATAAAAACAAGAGAGTAACCCATTTTGTCTGGTGATAAACATTTTGCCAGTCCGTCCAGGACACTGCTTAAACGGCTGATCAGAACAACACTGACTGAAACCAAAGTACAAATAAGGCCACAGCCGAGTGGATCGCATACAAAGGAAAAGGCATAGGAATGCTTTGGTCACGTTGCTATTTTGTTGAATGGCTAAGTATACTTTAAAGCAGGCGACCAGTCACGCAGTGCTTGTTCATGTTCCCCAAGTGGAGCAGCGATGAAGCCCCTGAGTAAACTGGTGACGGGTCCTCTCACCTGGGCCACCGCGTTGTAGATCTCCTCCCTGTTGCTGCAGTCCACTACGTAGGCGTGCACTGTGGCCCCAAGCTTCTGGCATCCAGCTGCCGTTTCCTCAACACCTGGCTGTCGTTGGGAAAACCAGATTTCAGGAAAGAGCGGAGGAAGAAAACATTGGCAGTGACTCTCCTAAAGATATCTAGAAGTTCCCCTTCGGTATAAGAAAATTTCTCGAGAATGACTGCTTGCAATCACTGCTTACAGTCGCTCGCCTTCAGCTGGATTATGCCTGACTTTCTGCCAGGGGAGGCTCAGGTGAGTAGGAAAGAAAAAGTTTTTGTTTTTCCAGCACTTCAGCTTGGCCTGGAGGCTCCCCAGGAGGCAGTTTCTCAAAGGCAAGCTTCTTTTGGGGCCTGACGATATGGCGGTTTACAGTACCGTGGAAAGCACTATTTGAGTTTGGAGAAGGAAAGAAGATTCGGCAATTCATTTGACACACATCTGAGCACTACCTAGGGAACAGGCTGTAGGGTGCTGAGCAGCAATTCTAATTCTTTTCCAAAGACAGGGTCTCAGTGTGTAGCCCATGCTGGCCTTGAACTCATGATCCTCCTGCCTCACCATCCTGAGTACTGTAATTACAGGTGTATGGCACCAGGCATGACTTACAATTCTAAACTAAAAATTCTAAAATATATAGTCTGCCCTTCATACTTTTCTCGAGTATTCTGATATATCCTTCTGGCAAGGAAAGGGAAAGAGGTAACCTTGTCTGAGAGACACTTGCATAGGGATCATGTGTCCACCCCAGGAGACAGCAGTGTTTTAGTTTCTTTGTTGTTGCTTTGAAACAAGGTATATGAGGCTCAGGCTAGCTTTTTTTTTTTTTTAATTTTTTCAAAGACAAAAAAGGAAAACAAAATTTCAGTCCTGATAATCGGAGAGTAACAATGGTTAATACATTGCTTATAGTTTTCTTTAAATTAGTTACTCAGAGTACAAGCTATAGGCATTTAATTGTCCAAATAATATTAGAATAAACCTTTCTTTTCAGTGATAGTCTACCTTAAGTATTATATATATATAAGTATATATATATATATATATATATATATATATATATAAAGAGAGGCAGAGAGAGAGAGAGAATTTTTTTAGCTTTTCCCTTCCTTCTTTTCTCCTTTCCCCATCCCAGTTTCTCTTTCCTTTTGAACAGTTTCTTTCCATTTTATAATATCTACTGTACATTTTAGATCTTACTTACTTTTTCAGGTTCTCACACTAGAGAGTCTATACAGTGTTTACATGTGTGAGTCTTGTTTATTTCACTTATGAGTATGGTCTTGAGGTGCATCCATTTACTTATAAACGTCTAAAGTTTATCCTTCTTTATGGCTGAGTAGTACTCCATTGTATAAAAGACCACATCTTTTTTATCCATTCCTTGGTTGATGGGCATTTCAGTTGTTTCGAAGATCTAGCTATTACAAATTGTGCTGCTATATACATGGGTGCATGTATATCATGGGTGCTATGGTATGGTGTTTTTAATTCTTCTGGGAAGATACTCAGTAAGGTAATAGCTGGGCAAAATGGGACCTCCAACCCTAGCTTTTTGAGAAATCTCCACACTGATTTCCACAGTGGTTGCACTGGTCTAAACTTCCACTAACAGTGGAGAAGGGTTTCTTTTTCTCCACAACTTCTCTAGCATTTGTTATTGGTTGATTTTTTGATAACAGCCATTCTTTCTGGAATGAGATGGAATCTCAGTGTTATTTTAAATTGCATCTCTTGAATGACCAGTAATGTTGATCATTCTTCCATGTATTCATTTGCTGTTTGTATTTAATCACCTGAGAAATGTATATTCATCTCAGATGCCCACTTTTGGGTTGGGTCTTTAATTTTGGAGGTCTGATTGTTTTGAGTGCTTTATATGTTCTCAGTAGTAATCTTTTGTCTAAGGAACAGCTGGCAAAATTTTTTTCCTGCATTGTGGATTGTCTCCTCACTCTGTTGGTGGGTTCTCTTGCTGTGAAAAAGCTTTTTAATAAAATGAGATCCCAGTTGTTGATTCTTTGTGATAGTTCCTCTGTGAATCAGGGTTTTATTCATAAAGTCTTGGCCTGCACCAATATCTTCAAGAGTTTTACCTATGCTATTTTGCAACAGATTTAGTGTTTCTGTTTTAATATTTAGATCTTTGATTCATTTTGATTTTAGTTTAGTGTATGGTAATAGATATGGGTCTAGTTTTAGTCACTGGCATGTGGAAAATCAGTTTTTTCCAATACCATTTATTAAAGAGACTATGTTTCTTCCAGTTAATAGGCTTAGAACATTTGTCAAAGATAAAGTGGCTGAGTATTTCTGGAGTTGCTTCTGCATCTCCTAGTTTGTTCCATTGATCTTCAGGTCTGCTTTTTTGCATGTACTATGCTGTTTTTATGGCAGTAGCTTTATAGTATAACTTCAAGTCAGGGATTGTGACACTCTCTGCCTTGCATTTGTTGCCCAGAATTGTTTTTGCTATTCCAGGTCTTTTCTGATTCCAAATGAATTTTAGGATTGTTTTCTCTAATTCTGTGAAATATGCTATTGGAATTTTGATCAGAATTGCATTAAATCTGTGTAACAGTTTTGGAAGTATGGCCCTTTTCACTATATTGATTCTTCCTACCCAAGAGAAAAGGATATCTTTCCATATCTTTCCATCCTCTTCAGTCTTCTTTTGTAGAATACCGTAGTTTTCAATGTAGAGGCCCTTTTACTCCTGTAGTTAGATTGATTCCTAGGTATTTCACGTTTTTGGATGCTATTGTGAAAGGTATTATTTTCCTAATTTCCTTCTCAGTGAGTTTGTTATTCCTATATAGAAAGGCTATTGATTTTTGAATGTTGACTTTGTATCCAGCTACACTACTAAATTTGCTTGCTATCAGTTTTTAGTGGAGTATTGGGGTCTTCAATGTAGAGTATCATGTCATCTGCAAATGACAGTTTAACTTCTTTCTTTCCTATTGTTATTCCTCTTATTTCTTTCTCTTGCCTAATTGCTCTGGCTAAAGTTTCCAGGACTATGTAGAATAGGAGTGCAGACAGTAGACACCTTGTCTTGTTCCTGATTTTAGAGTGAAAGCTTTCAGCTTTTGTCCATTTAGTATGATGTTGGCTTTTAGTTTGTCACAGATGGCTTTGATCAGATTGAAATAAAGACCATCTATTCCAATTTTCTGCAGGTTTTTTTTAACATTAATGTGAAATTCTTCTTCCTTCCCCCCCCAGGGAAGTTTTCTGCCGTGATGTCTGTGAACAGTGTTTTAAATATCATTTGTGCTATCTCCTGCTTTTTCATTGACTCCAATCAATCTTATGTTACTCTTCTTTGCATAATCTAGAAGCTAGTGGATTGATTTCTCATGGCCCCTTTCTATTTTTAATAAATATTTCCTTTTATGATCACTAACTGCAAACCTGTCTTCTATACCTGAGATACGGTCCTCACTTTCGCTCATTCTGCTGTGGATATTTTCAATGGAACTTTTAGTGCCCTAGATAGCTGTTTGAATCTCTTTTATGGATGACACTTCTTTCCTATGTTGGGCGTTCATGTTTTCCATCATTACCTTAAGCTCTTCTACTTTTTATCAGCATCTGCTCTACAGTCCCTAAGCATGGTTTTCATTGTGATCACCATCTCTGTAGTTGTCTGAGAAATTATCTCTGATTTGATTGTTTTCTAGAGCCTCATTCATTTGCTGTGTTTTCACTTCAGAGAGGCCAGACAGGGGCTTTTAGATTATCCTACCGCACTGCACGCTGGGTTTGCCTTTGGTGGACTGGATGTCTGGGGTTACATCTTGATTAAGGGTCTTCTCATTTTTTAAGTTTAATTCCTGGATTGATGCTTGTAGATTGCCTACGGGGGGTTACTTTATTACTACTAATAAAGAAATTAGAAACCTTAGGAAATTACTGCTTCTCTGAGGTATCTTCTAGGTGTAGCTGGTTTTGGAGTTTTGAGTCTGTTTCAAGATCCTACATCTTAAATTTATTGGGGATGAAAAGTTGCTACCTGCTTGGCTCAGCTGCTGGTTCTTTGACACTGTGTACCACAATATTTTCTATGGTTGTTAGTCAATCCTCGTCTTGGAATACTAGGAAGAATAACTGGTTAGAATAATTATGTTACTTTGGCTAAAGTGGTACAATCAGCAATACAATAGCATAAAACATAGCGTAGAAAACGACAAACTGCAGCAACCATTAATTTGCTACCTTTAACCATATGAACTAGATTTTCAGTTATATAACAAAATCTAAAACAGGCCGGAATATCATATGCAGTAAATAAGTCCTCAATATGTCAATTTTACCCTTGGGGAAGAAAATTTAAAAGGGATTAGGGGAAACATAGAGAAATAAAGGAAGAGGAAGAGATTAGAAGTAAGACTGGAGGACAAAGGGGGTGACACAAATTTTGGGAAACTGGTGCGGAAGACTGGAGGAAAAGAGGGAAAGATGAAATATCAGGAAGAATAAAGCAGAAATGTGGGAAACCACTCAGACTGCTTCAAAGCTTAGGCGTGTCTGAGGACATGTGAGGACGTGACCCTGCTTGTCTAGTGCAGGCACACAGGTGGATGCAGTTATGTGACCGTGACTTAGCACAGGTAAACATACACGCGCTGCTTACAGCATTAGGTAAGAATGTAAATATAGGATCACAACCTGTATAGTAATTATACAATAGAGACGCGGGCAGCTCTTACTCCTGCTCTTCTGCTCTGCTCCATGCTGCCTGCTGTTGTTGCTGATGTCTCGCACTTCTACACTCTTTAACCTTGGGATCTTCCCCTCAGAAATCTCCCTTGGGTCCCTCGGTGGGCTGAGAAGAGCAAGAAGCACAAAGAGGCTAGAAACCATGTTCAAAAACCAGAGCAAACAATGAAGGAGAAAAACAAAAAGAAAGCAACAACAACCGAAAAAAAGGAAACCATACATACAAGAGAGACAGGGAAAAAAAAAAGTCCACTTCCAGATTTCTCTCTCCTCTCACTAGTAGACAATATGTGGATACAGAGCCCAGATCTGTGTCGATTTATCCTATCGAACCAGCAGCAGCTTTGTGGTGGGGTAGTGGATAATCTCAGCAAACTTGCACTTTTATTTGACCCATCCTGGGATTCTTGCCATGAGGCTGAGACCAGACCTGTTCAGCCTGCAGCAATCAACACATCTGTGGCTTAAACTCAACTGGGATCTGCTAGATGAATCCAGCAGTCTCAGTTCTGAGCTCAGCAGACTCCTCTCCAAGATGGCTACCCCCCATTCTCTCTCTCTGAGGGACATCTGAGCCCCCAGCAGTTGTCCTCAGCTAGCGCAGTCTTTCACATCCAAATCTACTGCAGCGCCTCTCTGTGGAGGCCTCTGGTGTCACCACCACCACCCTGTGTCTGCAGGTTTGAACTGCTCCTCCCACACAGTGATCCCAACTCAGAGAGAAGGCTCTGCCAGCTACCTCCTTCAGTGAAATTTCTCACTTTGCTCTACCTTTAATTCTTACTTCAGATCCTTCCTGGGTCCAGGGAACTCACTTCTCTCTTTCTTGATGGAGACCACTGCAAAGTGGCTCTGACGTGGATTTAATATTAACCAGTTGGCTTTCCGTGTTTAATTGTGAGTTGTCTGAAGCTTAGGCACCTTGTCTGAAGACAGGCAGTGGACTCATAGTAAGTAAACCTCTGTGAGTCCCTGGTCACTCTCACGCTTATGAAACTGTGATACGTCAAAGGACAAGATAAGGCCACAGGTAAGGACATCTGATCCAACCCCAGTTAATTACAAGGAGACTGCAGCTGCAGGCTCCACACTCCTACAATAAATACCAACCTAAAGATAAGGTAGTTCTCCTGATTGACATAATTTACTACTCGGGAAAATTCTCCCAAGGTCCTGTGAGATTCCTGCATTTCCTTGAGTATCCTCCTCCTTTGTCTGAAAAGCAAATAAATATGGACCGCCCAGAGAACTGTTGGTCTAAACTCAGAGAATATCAAAGCTGTAAGAGAGTCAGTCCCTCCTGGAGCCCTGAAATCATTTCCATTGTCTCATTTATTGAAGCCTTCACCATCCACTTCCTTGGGAGACTGCAGGCCTGTCAGCCTGCAATAACTAAGGGTTATTTAACCTGATATTTGATACTTTCTCATTTTCCTTGTACTACTATATTCCAGTGTTGGGACAGAACTCTCAGAGAGTCTCTTTCTCTGCTGCTCACCACCCCTCCATCTTCCCAGAAGTCTGTCTTGCCTTCATCTTGCTCAGTTCATCAGATTTATTTTGGTTTGTTAAGATAGTGTTTACACATTAGAGTACAAGCAAAATACGACACCCAAGGGAAAGCCAACTCTGCACATAGATTTTAACACAACTAATGTTTACCACGTGCCAGGTGTGATTTTAAGCATTCACAATATTTGCTACCTCATCCTATTACTCAGGCTTTGGCAAAAATTTTCTGCAAAGAAATATTAGAATTTTAGCTACTTAGTAAATATTTAAGGATTATGTGTGAGGGAAGAAACTAAGGATTCCTACCCTATGTGCTTTGTTTCTGTGGTTTTTGTTTTAGTAACCATTTAAAAATCATTCTTAGCTTATTAGGCCATCCACTGCCCAGATTTGGCCCTTGGCTATAACCTGCCAACCTTGGAGGTATCACTCCATTTCAGAGATAACTAAACTGAGGCTGAGAGGAATTATATCACTTGCCTGATTTAATCAGCTTGCAAAGAGCCTGATGCTGCATCTTCCAATATAAACCTGCACATCAGGGCATAAAAACCACCATTCCATCTCAGGTATGTGCCCTTCCTCTAACCCACTTGATGCATATATTAATAAGAGACTGTCAAACTTTGAGACAAAGTCATGCAAAGATAAATAGAGGCTAACTGGAGCGATTTAAAAGCTGTGTGTGTACTTGTAACTTGTCAGGATTGGCAGGTGCATGCATTACCTTGTTAATGTCCCACAGGACCAGGCTGCTTTTCCGTTTTGCGAATTCGTAGGCGGTCAGCCTGCCGATTCCGTGCCCAGCTCCAGTGATGAGGACAATCTCCCCTGCCACAGACTTCCTCCTCCGGGGGACGAAAAGCTTCACCAAGGACTCCAGGTAGGAGTAGCCGATGACGAACAGAAGCAAAAGCAGGTCCAAGATGATGTTCATGGTGCAGCCGTACAGTCCTGTGACTGTTCTGTGCAGTCCTGGGGAAGGGAAGGCTCTGCCCTGGGCTGGGAGGAGCTGTGTGCTCAGGTGCTGGCGGGGCCAGCAGCGATGGGGCCAGGCTGACTGTTTTCTGATGGGTCACACACACACACACACACACACACACACACACACACACACACCCCTCAGGCTTCTCAAATGATCCCAGTTGCTAGTGAATGCTTGGCATGGATCAAGGAAGCCCCAAGGGAACATGCACTTTGGACCTGCTTATCTAAGAAGCAGTTGTGTCCACATTTCACCATGAAATTTTACCTCTAAAAATACTCATCCAGCTACCATAGTGCATCAGCTCATGGCTTGTTGGTATCTTTTCTTTGTGTTTCTTCCTTCCTTCCCTCTTTCCTTCCTTCTTCCTTTCCTTTTCCATGGTATGAGGATTGAAGCCAGGGGGCCTGTGTGAGCTACCTAAGAGCTTTGCCATTGATCCACCTCCCTAGTTTTTTTCATTTTATTTTGAGAGAGCATCTCACCAAGTTCCCCGGGCTATACTTGAACCAGTGATCCTTTTGCCTCAGATCCCTGAGTATCTGGATTACAGGTGTATGCCACTCTGCCTGACTCTTTGGTATCTCTCTGTGAACTGTGTGTGTGTATATATATATGTGTGTATTTCTTTTTTATGGAGGAAAAAGGAGAAAGTAGAGACATTATCCCCCCAAAGAACCTTAACATACGGGTCAACAAAGCTTAGCTATCGACCCATTTGTTCACAAAGACCTAGTGTACACGCTGTGCTTCAGCTTGCTAATCATCTCACAGGTGACTCTCAGTTCTCTAAACCTTCTGTG
Organism: Dinomys branickii; assembly: GCA_004027595.1. Classification (NCBI taxonomy): domain Eukaryota; kingdom Metazoa; phylum Chordata; class Mammalia; order Rodentia; family Dinomyidae; genus Dinomys; species Dinomys branickii. Next base: position 23,353 of record PVLD010013386.1, on the reverse strand, counting down.
TTTGAGAGAGGTTTTAGCTTCTACAAAACAACTGATTCCCTTTGTGATAATACTGGAAAGAGCATTAGACCAGCAGTCACAAGTTGCAGCTCGAAAGTGGTGACTTCTGTCTCATCTGTGCTGGCTGCTGGAACTACTGTAGACAGTGGGGCTTATAAACAAGAGACCTATTTCTCCCATTCTGGAGGCTGCAAATCTAAGATCAGTGTGCAGGCTTAGCCTCTGATGAGGTCTGGCTTCCTGGTTTCTAGATAGCTGGCTTTCCACAGTTGCCTCACTGGCACAGGAGAGGGAGAACACCACAGAGCTTTGCTAAGGATTTATCCTATGGCAGAGCCTCAGGACCATGCACCACCTCCCAGAGGCCCTCACATAGCAGGCTAGGAGTTCAATGGATGAATCTGTGGGAACACATTGAGGCTATAGCAGCTTCTTGTAGCCAGGATGGACGTAGCCCATGTAATGCCCAGAACAGCCCTGAACACTGGAATGAGGTTTTAGTGAACCTCAGTGTCAGGGATGCTGAGTCTGAGACATGTGACTGGTGCTACACCACATTGCAGGGGAGAGCACATGACTGGTGCTTTGGTTTGAACCTTGAGTGTTATTTATTTAAAATGAATTCTTGACTACCTCATTCTGCACTCAGGCTGGCAGAGATATTTACATGGAGCTGTTAAATATTAACATGGGGGTTTAGATGAAATCTTACGCTGGGCTGTGATGCAGGAATCTGTTCCAGCTGAAAGTCTGTGACTGTGATATGCAGAGCTGAGGAATCTCAGTATTGTTTTAATTTGTATCTCTTGAAAGATCATTGATGTTGAACATTTTTTCTTTATATTTATTTGCTGTTTGTATTTCTTCATCTGAGAAGTGTATATTCAGCTCAGACGCCCTCAGACTTTTGGACTGGGTCTTTAAATTAGGAAAATCTGATTGCTTTGAGCTCTTTATAGGTTCTTGATAGTAATCCTTTATCTGAGGAGCAACTGGCAGACAGTTTTTGCCACATTGTGGGTTGTTTCTTTACCCTGTCAGTGGTTCCCCTTGCTGTGAAAAAGCTTTTTAAGAAGATGAGATCCCAGGTGTTGATTCTTTGTGGTAGTTACTGTGTGGTCAGGATTTTATTCCTAAAGACTGCCTACACCAAAATCTTCAAGAGTTTTACCTATTCTGTCTTGCAGCAGGTTTACTCTGTTTCAATTTTTAGATCTTTGATCCATTCTGACTTTAGTGCATGGTGAAAGATATGGGTCTAATTTTAATCTTCAGCATTTGCAGAGCTAGTTTTTCCAGCACCATTTGTTAAAGAATCTATCTTTCTCCCAGTAAATTTTTGGGATCTATGTCAAAGGTAAGGTGACTGAGTATGTCTGGAGTTGCTTCTGCTTCTCCTAGTTTGTTCCATTAACCTTTGCATCTGCTTTTTTGCCAGCACCATGCTGTTATTATCACAATAGCTTTATAATATAATTTTAAGTCAGGGATTGTGACTTGCCTTTGTTGCCCAGAATTACTTTTGCTATTCTAGGTCTCTTTATTGTCTCCCATCAATCTTATGTTATTCTTCTTTGCATAATCTAGAAGCTGCTGGATTGATTTTTCATGGTCCCTTGCTATTTTTAACACATATTTCTTTTCATGATCACTAACTGCAAGCCTGTCTTCTTTATTTGAGATCCTGCCCTTACATTGGCTTCATTTGCTGTGGATACTTTCCGTGGAATTTTTATTCCCCTGGATATCTGCTTGGATCTGCCTTATGGGTTTGATTTCTTTCATATGCTGAGCATTTATGGCTTCCTTCATATTCCTATGCTCCTCTATTTTTTGTCTGTATCTGCTCTAGAGTCACTGAGTATGGTTTTCATTGTGATCACCGTCTTTCTACAGCCCCATTCAATTGCTTTTCTGCTACCCGTTCAGAGAGGCCAGATGGGTGGCTTTGGGATTGGCCCACCTCACTGCACCCTGGGTTTGCCTTTGGTGAACTGGATGTCTGGAATTACATCTGGTTTAAGTGTCTTCCCATTTTCTTTTCTTTTTTTTTGTTTTTAGTTTAATTCTTGGGGTGATGTTTGTAGATTGCCTATGGTGAGTTGCTTTATTACTAGTATTTAGAACCCTTAGGAAATGACTGCTTCTCCGAGGTATCCTCCAGCTGTTGCTGGTTTTTGGATTGTGAGTCTGTTGCAAAATCCTACATCTTCAATTTGTTGGGGATGAGAAGGGGATGAGAAGCTGCTGCCTGTTTGTCCCAGCCCCTGGTTCGTTGGCACTGTGCCACAGTATTTTCTATGACCCTTAGTCAATCTTAATCTTGGAATGCCAGGAAGAATAGCTGTTTAGAATAATTATGTCACTTTGGCTAACTGGTACCGTAAGCAATAACAACTGCATCAAACACATTCTACGAAATGACAAAATGGGGCAACTGTTAATTTGCCACCTTTAACCATATGAGCTAGATGTGTAGTTATATAACAAAATCTAAAACAGACCAGAAAATTATATGCAGTAAATAAGTCCCCAATATGTCAATTTTAGCCTTAGGGGTTAAAATTTAAAAGAGTTTGGCAAAAAAAAAAAAAAGAGAGGTAGACGAAGGGGAAGAGATAAGAGATTAGAAGTAAGGCTGGAGGCAAAGTAGGATCAGTTACTTTGAGAAACTGGTAGAGAAGATTGGAGGGAAAGAGAGAGAGAAGACATGAAGGAATGGAAGAGAACAACAACAAAAAGAGGTGAGACATCATGTTTCCGATCATATAAAAACAAGGTCAAAGAATAAAAAGCAAAAACAAACAGCAAAAGGGAAGAGAGAGAAGAATAGTCTACTTCCAGGTTGGTCTCTGCTGTCATTGGTTGACAATGTGTGGAGAGAGAGTCCTGATCCCTGCCAGTCTATCCCAGCAAGCCGGCAGTAGCTTTTTTGGCAGGGTAGTGGATAACTTCAGTGAGCCTGCATCTTCTGGCCAAGACCAGACTCATTTGGCCTGCAGCTGTCAGCATACCTTCCATGGGCCTGAACCCAGCTTGGGGCATCTAGATGAAGCCTGAATCCAGGCTGCGTTCTGATTTCAGCTGGACCCTCTCCAAGACGATTCCTGGCCAATAGCTCTCTCATGCAGTACAACTGAGCCCTCAGCACTCACTGCCAGCTTGTGCAGTCCCTTACATCCACTGCTCCCCTCTATTGCTGTGTCTCTCCATGGAGGCCTCTGCGGTCACCAGCAATTACCATGTGTCCATAGGTTTGAATCACCCCTTTCATGTAGTGAGTCCCATCTTAGGGAGAAGCACCCCTGTCTACCTCCTTCTTCATTTAAGTTTCTCCCTTCACTTTCTGTGGGCTTCAATTTGCACCTCAGACCCTTCCTAGGTCCAGAGGACCCACTTCCCTCCTTCTTGTCTTCCTCATTGTTGTATTCCAGTGTCTGGATAGTAACGCTCAGACAGGGTCTTTGTCACCTGCTTGCCACTCTACCATCTTGGTGCCTCTCCAAAAATGTTATTTTATGACAGATTTCTAAAACTGTACACTGTGGAAAATGCAAGGAAGATTTAGAAATGCTCTACAAAATACAATTTTGAGGTCGTTAGTTTTGGGAAATGCTGACCACACAACAGCTCCCAACTGTTGCACGAGCCGAGTTAAAGACATTTATATAACCGGACCTGGAGATAATCTAGGGGATTACGCAGTCTAACAATCCTTACAGAGATGAGGAAGTTGAAGTTCAACAACTGTTAACTTGCAATATTCTGCTGAGTGTTCTTTTTGCTATATTAAGGCAAGCTGTCCCTGTAGGAGCACCTATGTAAATAAAAGATAAACCTCCCTAATCCTGGGCTTGGAACAGTCCTTCTAGACAACAAAACAGAACAAAAACACAATGCAGTAAAAAGCAATTGAGTGGTCAGATTGACTTTAAAGTGAAGTGAATGTTCTCATCTATGTTGGGCAGGAATTTGGTGTCCAGTATAGGCTAGAACTCTCCTTGTGTTGACTTGTATTTTTGGTTCAATTTTAGGACAAAGTAGGACCATAGTAACTTTGAGAAGCTCATTCAGAAGACTGGAGAGAAAGAGAGAAGGAAGAGCTAAAAGAACAGAAGAGAACAACAACCAAAACGGGCAAGAAACCATGCTTCTTATGGCTGACACAGGGCTGGTCAGGCTGGACCTTTTTCCAGGTGGAATTATTGGGCATCTGCATTGTAGCGTTTTATCTCATTTAAAAATAATTCCTAGGTTGAACAATTTCAGTTGCCACTACAGATTTCTACTTGATGATGTGGAACTATTGGTTGAATTCCAATGAGATCTTGAAGCAGAGAGTGTTTAGAGCAATAATTCAACTGATGCTGTAGGATAGTGAGGTCAGCAAATCTGGGTTCAAATCTGCAGTGTGACCTCCAACTAGCTGCAGAATTTTAAATGAAGTGTTTAACTTCTCTGGGGCAAGTTACCTCATCTACAAAATAGTGATACTGATGTCTGCCCCCCAGAATACCAATGTCTAAAGTGGAGAAGACTGGAGAGGAGGCACTGAGTGATTGTTTTCTTTCTTCCTAATAAATTTCTTTGGTGACTTAGTCACTGGCCAAGTTGGTGATGAAGATATACCAAGTCAATTTGACCTTTTTCTTGGCCTGATTCTTCACTTTCTAATGCTTATTTCCAATAAAAGATTGGGTTTCTGGCAATTGAGAATAGTGGCCTGGGTTAAGGGTGGGAAAGCAGCTTTTGTTGTTCTGTTTCTCAAGAGTCTCACTCTGTAGACCAGGCTGGCCTTGAACTATCCTCTGCCCCCTACTTGTGCTGGGATTGCAGTTGTGCCCTACAGGGAGAGTATTATTTCTGAAGAGAGCTGGGGCACATTCTCAAAGGGTACAGGAAAGAGGCCAGTGGGCCCCAGCAGTCCCACAGCAGGGGCAAGGGATGAACAGCAAGGGCTCATTGGCAGGCTTTGTGGCTTGTCCAGGGAGGCCAGGTTTCCTACCAGTCAGGAATTGTGAACTCCAGAAGAGAGAGCCATTTGCCACTACGAGTGTCATAAGAGGTGACAACGGGAGTCTTCCTCAATTTCCCAAAAGGCAACGTAAGTCTCTGATATGGGTGTGACCCTCAGAAGACTTCACTGATGACAGAGGGATTTTCTCACCAAACTATGGAGAGGTAGAGTTCAAATCAGGACTAACTTCATCCAAACAATATTTTAAAAAGGTTTCAGATTGAGTCACAGGAGTAATTTGTTGATGTTAGTAACACTGAGCCCAAAACTGCTTTTAAATGTAGGGAAGCAAATGCGGAACTCCACAGTAGCCATCACCGCACCTGCACACTGGGCTCCTCACTCAAGGCCCCCCTGCTGGCTGCCTGGTGTCGTTGCTGTGCCACAGTGAGCTCTGTCCTTCCGTGCACCCCTCTGCAGGGGCCACATGAGAGGCAGCAGCAGACTGAGCCGGCACAGTGCACAGGTCACTGATGGGGTGGAGGGGTGACTGCCACTCAACAGAATAACAGGCAAAGAAGCACTGTTGATTTTTCATACCAGTTAATGCCGAAGTTCATCCAAGTATTAATTTCTGAAGAGTGTTCTGGGAGCTAAGACATGTTTACTGGGGACAGGGGAAAGCTGTCAGTTCACGTTGGTGCCCACTGAACCATGCTACTTGGGTTTCCTACAGGTTTTCCATCAGCCCCTTAACTGGCAGGCTGCTGCAGGCATAGCTGATCAAATGCATGGACCATTAAATCCGTCTCTAACTCAGAAAATCTGTTTCTGACTCAGAATCTTATTGTGTCAGGCTTTTCACCTTTAAGAGTCATTCTCTGGTAAAAGGATTGGGGTAAGTAAATCTGTCACTTCTATGGCAACTTAAGCCCAGAGTGTTACCAGAGTACAGCTGGTGAGTGGACAGGAATCTATGCCACACTATTCAAACATAATGTTTTGGAAAGCAAGAATTTTTGAAGTACATAGAGATTTATATCAACTAAACTCATAATGTAGCCCATGGTAATTGTATCTTGATCCTGTGTGTTGGAATAAGGTAGAGAGACAGAAATTAAATGTGGAATGATTTTTTTGCTGAGAAACCTTACAGAATCTACAGCATAACTTGCCTTAAGAGGACTACCGTTATTCTTATCTGCTGTGAGATTAACGAAGTACTTACTGAATGAACTAAGATTAGTCAGAAGTGTTTAGGATTTGACATGTGTTCAGTAAGTATTTGTTTCTGCTTAGAATCTGGATTCAATTCTGTCCACATGAATTTTCTGGACTTAAATGTACCTCATTTGCTGCATCTAACAGAGATCAGAACTGGTCTTCTTTTATGTTTGCTGGGTAGAGCTTTCTGCTATGATACACAGATCAAAGGTCTGTCCTTCATGCAGATGTCTGAAGCAGTCTTGAAGATTTTTTTTTCAGTGAAAACCAAACAGTCCTACAAGCTTTCTGCTATGATACACAGATCAAAGGTCTGTACTTCATGTAGATGTCTGAAGCAGTCTTGAAGATTTTTTTTTTTTAGTGAAAACCAAACAGTCCTACTTACTTTCCACGATGTAGGTCTGATCTTATAAACATCTTGCTGGGCCTCAGTCACTCCATTTTCTAGACACCTATGAATACCTCTGATTACATAACTGATTTTCTTCCCATTTGAAGGGTAAGCCATGTTCCGTTTAAGACACAAATGACGGAAATATCAACATTTAGGTTTGGTCCATTTATCATTGTGGCCATTTATAAGTACGTTCTCCCAGTTCTCAGCGTTAGACCCCAAAGACGCTTTTTATACTTGCAAGACATACCCAAGTCTAGTGTCCTTGTCTGAAATGCTCAGGGTTAGAACAGGAGGTATCTTTCAGGAAGCTGAGGGCTGCCACGCAGGATAAAACATTCGAGACGCATGAAATTCCCTGTCAAATGCTTCTTGGTCCAGTCCTTTGTTATATTTAAAGAACTTAAAGCTTCTGATTTTGAATAGACTATAAAAGGAAATGTGAATTACATTGTTTCAGAGCCCTTAAAAAATAACATACCTTCAGGTAAACATTTATAGTATAACATCTGCAAACCTTTAGGTGAGCCATAAAATGTGGGGAATTATTGCTGTGAAATTGTTCTTTTTATTCATAAGAACAACTTCCAAGGTGTGTGTTTATATTACATGAAATTAGTTTCCCACTAAATAACAAATGGTAATAAACGAGTACTGTGAGGGATCCAAAAGGTGGCAATGAAGAAGAATAAGGAACAACAAAGGTAAAAATATTAAAATTCTGATTAATATTTGATAGACTCAATTTAAACTTGATAAATCAGTCTTCAAGAAAACCTGATGTTTAATGTCCTTTAACTTTATATCCAACAACTGCATCAAACTTAATATTGATTCTTTGTTTTATAAATGCCTGGAAACGCTCAGGAAGCATCCTGGAAGAGAAAGATATGTAAAAGTTAGGAAATTATTATCAAGTGCACTTGTTGTATTTTTGGAGGGAGTGTAGAGGTACCAGGAATCTAACTAGGACCTTGTGCTTGCCAGGCAAGTGCTGTGCCACTGAGCTATACCCCTGGACCAAAGTGCATTTGTAAAGTGTCTTCTTTAAAAATACTTGTATTTCATTTATCATGCAGCACACATTTGAGACAGGATTAAGAACTTTAACTTGGAGTTTCTGCTATGTACTCTTACCCATTAAATTCACATTCTTTCCAAAAGGAAAACGAGGAGGCCTAATTTTCTTTAGGGTGGGTAGTGGCCTGAATATCTTTTGAAACATATACACTTGAAGTAAATACACTCCTACATGTTTCAAAAGATCAGAGAGAAGGATCTAAATAGCTGAGATCCCTACTCAAGAGAAACTTGGCATTGAAAAGAAAGTGAACCCAGGGGCTGGAGGTACAGCTCAGTGGGCTAAGTGCTTGCTGCTAAGCACTAGGGCCCTGAGTTCGATCCCCGGTCCCGGAAAAAAAAAAGAAAAAAAAAAAAAAAAAAAAAAAAAAAAAAAAAAAAA